>VZTH01016313.1:0-51086 GCA_013397815.1 Aleadryas rufinucha
CCAGGAACTAAGCTTTCCTCTCCCTCTATAGGATACTTGTACTGTGGGTCCATATTGATAACACAACCGACTGCTTCTCCAGGTGAAGTTATTGAAAAAAATTGCTTTACCTTCCTTCCTACATGCCAACACATGGGTTGAAGGATTTAGGCTTTGTTTTTCCTGTCAAGCAAGTCATTTCTTCTGCCTCACCATTCAGCAATTTTTGCTCTGCACACAAAGCAAACTGAACCTGGGTCTTGGGTGGATGAAAAGATCCCATAAAAAAAAAGGCATTCACAGAGGTAGAGGAGTGGGTCAGGGATTTATTGATTTTATCATCCTATTCCTGCAGAAGCACACCAGCTGCTTCACAAGAAAGGACAGGAAGCCTTACAGAAGGCAATTATGGAATAACTTGCTGACAGGAAAGAATTCTTACTAGCCCCCATTAATTAGAGGTTATCTTATGTCCTGGAAGCATGAAGACTTACATCCTTTCCAAAAAGATTGTCATGCTATTTATCATTTTTGATATTCACTAGCTTGTAAACCGCATCTTAAACCACATACTTCTTGATTCAGCTTAATGGCACAAAATGAACCGTGTTTATTTACAATGAAGACATAAACTCTTTTGTATAAATCATACCAAATTTTTCATTATATCACAAGTTANTGCAGCCACAGGATTCAGCTGGGGCTGGAGAAGCCCTGCCCTGCCCTGGGGTGGAAGGAGCCCCTGGCTCCCCCCTGCCTTGGCTGAGAAGCCACCAACAAGGTTTGTTGTCACTTAGGAGACCCCTTGTATCAAAAAAGGAACCGATCCAGCCTCACACACTTTGAGAGCTGTCAGACTGGGGCTCAAATCAAAGATCCTTTTTGCATCTCTTGTCATGTACGGCAACGGCTGCCCCTTCCGAGTGTGCAAACACTGCCTCTGTTCCTGAGACAGACACCATCCTGCCCACACCTCCCAACGCTCCTGGGGTGGTTTCTGTGGGGTTTTTTTATTCCACTGGAGCTTCCTGCCACATCTGTAACGAAACAGAAACCCAAAAGGAACTCAGCTTTCACCTGTCACCTGCCATGCGCATACAACTCCCCTTTGCCATCACTTTCCATTAGAGCCTTTCATCATTTCCAGGGCTTTTTCACATTTACATTTCCTTCCAGCTGCTCCCTTGGGAAGTGCCACTTTCCTTTATAACTCCCTTTTTTTGGCCATGTTTACAGCATCAAGCCTAATTCTGGCTCCTACTTGTCCTTGGGAAGTGCATCCTTTGGCCTCAGGAAGAGGTCTCCCCATCTGTGTTCCCTCCCTACAAGAAGGATGCCTTTGGCATCGCTGCCTTTTGTGCAGCAGCTGTTGGGCTCACAGGGCTCAACAATTTCCTCCACCTACTGACCCAGTGATGGAAAACAACTCTAGCTCGGGAAAAAAACAGATGGATGGAGTGGAGAGATGGGAGCTTTTTTTCACATGACCCCAAAGCCTCGGAATTCAAGCAGATTTGGCAGATACTGGGTACTCTGCAGTGAGAAAAATCCCTAAATGCATAGGCAGGGAATGTCTAGAGGGAAGAAGCTTAAGCAAAAATGGAGCCCACACTCAACACAACAATTGCACAAGCGTTGTCCCAAATTACCCAGCTTAGATTTGCACACTCCTCAAAACTTCCCAGTGCAAATAAACTGCAAGACTGCACTGTTTGTGAGCATAAAAATGCACAGCACTTAGAAATAGCCATAGCAGCTACCACAGATACACAAGGAGTTAAGCACTGACAAATAACCAGAGACCAACAGCCATTGTGGAAAATTGATATTACTTGAAGATAGGAATCATTCAAATGTGGTTCTTCTCAAACTTACATCTGATTGCTATTGCTATTACCAGAGCCCAGTGAAGTAATCTCTAATTCCATCCATGCAATGTGTTTTTATGTATCTAAAAGCAGAGGAAGAAATCTTTCCCCCACAGAACCTGATCCAAGATTGGCCATTGCCTTCCATAGAATTAAATGTTTGCCCACAGGATTTTCTTTCCTGTTCTGGTCTCCTCTGCAGCTCAGGTCTTAATGAAATGCAGAGAGGCTCAGAAAACAGCTCCTTTATCTTTCCTATCAATAAGGGGTCAGTCCTGGGGGAATTTGGAGGTTTAAGATTACTGGGGATAGAGAGGTTTCAGGGGACTGCCCTCAAACTGCTCGCGGCACCACTGGACTACTTTTGCAGAAGCTCTGTTCTTTGGAGGTTTTTGAAAGAGTGTCTTCATACTTAGGTACTTTCCAAAGGAATATTTATGTTCATGACCTGACTTGGAAAACAGTTCTGAGAGGCAGGGTTGGTTTCCAGCGAGGCTCTGCCCAGCTCATTTTGGTTTCCATCAAGCACAAAGAGCTCGTGACTGGCCAGGGTGATTCAGATCCTCATCCTGCTAGATGCCAGCAGCATCCTGGCACTCCATCCTCCCATCCAAACACATAACCACAAATCCTCTTCAGCACAAAATTCTCAATTTTTCTGCTTTGTTCAGTTTTCAGCATGCACAGGCCATGGTTTTTACCTCCTACATGTTATATTATGATAGTGCGCATAACCTGGGTGTTGCTCCAGCTCTGCTCCTTTCTTTGTTGTTTTCTCTCTGGCTGAAACCTGTGCCTCTTTAAATTCAACTATTTTTTTTCTTCATATAAATATCAACAAGATTTGGCCCAATTTACATTCTTTGTCTTATCCAGAAGTTAGGGATCCAGTGTAATTTTCCATGTTTGCATGCACTAGTTACAGGTTTTAACATTAGTATTTAGCAGTATCAATGAGGAGCTGTTTTGTGAGGACAAAAAAAGGACTCTTGATTATTTTAGCAACCATTTCAGTGCTTGCTTTTATTTGACCATTATCAGCTTCCATCCAGAAAGTTTATTTCTGCGTAGTTAAATACACAAACATGAGCCCACACACTTATCTCTGTGCTCATACACATCCACACAAATAAACACTTCCAAATATTTCTGAGTGGTGGTGAACTCCTGTCTCTGAGAAAGAGGCATGTGGAGCTCCACATGCTCACCAGAGGAGTTATGAGCCAGGAAAAGCAATGGCATTGACTATCAGAGACTTGGTACCAGGAGCTGTTGTGAGGAGAACAGCAATCCAGAGCTGAGAGGGTTTGCAGGGTGTTGCAACGTGGCTGTTGGTCGATTTAGAATGAGGAGATATGGCTTTAGTCTCATCCAGCATGAGCAGGAAAGCTCTAATGATCTATTTTTAAAAATTACTATCTGATTTTTTTTTCTCTGATTAATTTTTGAAAGACAGTGGCAACCCCCACAATTTTTTATAATGTGTAACACTGTACTAGAGATCATCTGGGAACCTTTCCTTCCTGGAGGCCTCCTTGGGGGAGGTGGGGAGCAGGGACCTTTGGGGACTCAGTGGAGTGGGTGACGTGCCAGGCTGCTTGGCAGGGTCAGGGCTGAGGCAATTCTGGGTTTGCAGGAAGCCTCAAAACCAGGGGAAACTTTAGAGCCTGGAAGTGGCAGCCACATGTAGCTGAGAGGTCTCTGAGGTGAGGCAATAAATGATTGGTGGTTTCCATGATCTCACCTTTTGACTTAGCTGCCCTATTTAGCCTCTGTGACTGTTTACATGGAGCTGCCCTTAGAAACTCGCTCAGTGTGAGGCAAGAAGTGTGTGCCCTGAATAAAAACTGGATTTTGTGTATTTTTTTATGTTTTTAAGGTTCTAACTGGACTTGCTCTTCTCTGTTCCATCCAGTAGACTACACCTGTACAAGGTAAAGCCACCAGCCACAATGGCTAAAAAGGAAGGATATTTGCCCTTCACCAGCTCACTCTATGTTTTTTAGAGATGTCTCTTTACCTCTTTAGACAGAGGTTTATTCATTAGAAAGACCTTCCTAAGAAATGAATAAGAAGGATTAATATTTTTTTCTATTTTTGCTAAAACTCCCAAGTATATATTTAAACACCCCATACTCAAAATGTTGGTGGAATAAACCACAAATCTGAATTTTTCAAGTCTCACATAGGTACATTTACCAGCAGAGAAGTACTGATTTCCACATCTGAAGCCTGGCCCCTCAAAATCAAAGAAATATTTCCGGTTGTCTACTTTTTCTAGGTATTTTGGTTCCTGCCAGTGAAGTTTTCAAAGCGCCTCCCTCCCTGCTTCTGCACAGAAACTGAGCCTTAACAGCATTAGGACCGGCTCCTATCTCAGCCCTAAACCTATTTGGCTTCACAGGATTCCTCACCTGTCAGTTCCAGGCAGATTTGCTCAAAACTTACCCATTTTTACAGAATTAAAAAGGCTTCCTTTCATGTGCAATCAGATATAAAAATAGGCCAGTTGAAAGCTGCTGAATGTCACTCTGTCATTCCAAGAGAAAATGCTGGCACTTTCCTCAGGAATGCAGTGACTCAAGTCCCCAAATGAGACAAGACCAAACAAATAATGACAATAGCAAATCCAGGACAGCAAAATTCCAAAGCAGTGCTTCAAAACTTGTATTTAAACCATTGCCCATAGACCACCAATTAAAGTTCTTACCTGCATCTTAAGGAATAATTCTTTTTCCTTTGGTTGAGGTGACTCAACCCTTACCTCCCACAGATGTGCTCTAGCCCCAGCCACTAAAACGTGTGGTGGGAGATTTCTCATGTTAAAGGCATTTCACTGTGCATGGAACAACCAAACAGCCCTTGGACAACTGAGAGTACCTGAAAATTAGGCTTTTAGGGCTATTAATCTTCTTCAGAGGGAGATTGGCTGTCCCATACAGTCCCATAGACTGGCAGGTAGGTTGCAGGTATTGCCAACAGAGGAAGGTGCTTTTCTTTTTATTGCCACAAGCTCCATGCCGGGCTTTTTAATTGACTGATTAAGAAAACCTGCTTGGAGAAAAGCTGGGAGTAAGTGAGCTGCCCCAGCCAGCTTGTCTGAAGAAGGGAGCTGGCTCTGGCTGCAGCAGCTGCAGGGAGCTGACCCCAGCCCTCCTGCTGGACGCTGCTGCTGCTGTCCAGCCCTCAGCCCCGAGGTTTCAGTGCTTCCTGCCAACCACCTGGGCCATTTTGGCTCTGGTTTCAGAGGCCACCAGCGGTGCCTCATTCCCCCAGCAGCCCATGCCCTGGTTCCACCCCACTGTGTGGTCCTTCGGTCAGTGCTCCGGCCACCTCTGATGCCATCCTGGCATGGAAGCGCCCCACAATTGCACATCCAGGCAGCCATCGAGCCAGGTCTCACCTGTACTCGTGTGATAACAGCATCACCTTGTATTTGTGAGGGCCTGTGACATTTTCTAGACCCCTGAGTTATCCTTTGGGCTGCTGAGGGGACCTGGCTGTGCTGCCATGCAAGGGATGATCTCTTCTTTTCGGGAAGAAAGTTGCCGTGACTGCCAGACTCAGAGTGGAGTTTACATGTACTGGGCACAGCCTGAAGCTCACGAGTCACATCACCAGAGTGGGAGATGTCTCACCCTCTGGACCTCAGATGGGTTGAAGGGTACAGATATGCTCTATTTGCTGTGTTCAGGCCTTAGGGCACACAAGGAGCGTGAACCAGGCAAAATCAAACCTCTCAGAGCTCAGTGGTGCCCATACAAATTACATGTCTCTCTCTCTCTTTTTCCATTTTTTTCCCCCCTGTGGATGATTCTTGAACTTTCTTGACAAATGAAAGGCTCCCCACTTTACTCTCAGGCTCTTCAGTCAAATGTTGATTCTGCTCTCACGCCTGACTTTGAATGCCATGGCAATGTTAAAGGTTGACCTAAAAATTGGAAGTTAGAATGAGGAGCTTCGGTCTCCCCAAGCACGTTTGTGCTGTGCCCACCAGCCTGACTGATAATAATTGTCAAAGTTTTGACCAACCCAGGCCTTTGACTGCCTGTTTTCCTCAAGATTTTTAAACCACCCTTGTTCTTAACACACTTTGTTCCTAAAGCCCTGTGGGAACCCAGTGCCAGAGGCAAAGCTCATCTAAAGGTTCTCTTTTTAACACGACTTTTCTGGCCTGAGCCACACGGTTGCCCACACACTCGCTAATGTGAACAGCTGCTTTGCAAATATCTTTGAGAGGAAGGTTAGTTCTGTATTTCAAAAGTTCACAAGCCAAGCTGCACTGAAAGGGCTCTTTAACCTCAGCCTTAAGCATCCTCAGCATATCATTAGGAAGATTAGCAAAGCCTTTAGCACCCCACTGAATTTCCTTATGTATGGAAAGGCCTGGCAGATCAAAGGAAACCTTACTTCAAATAGCTTGTGACTTATCTTGTGCTTACCCTAGCACCATTGGCCTCTCAATCATCATATTTTCTTCCAGTAGGGATTGCTTTCAAAGACAACAGTTTATCCTCCAAGATCCTTGTTTTGACCCTTTCATCTTTCCCAACGTTCCTTACGGAGATGTGCAATTAAAAGAGTTAGAAACCAAATAGTTGGTAGATAAAAATGTGTTCAAATTAAGAGAACAGTTGCAACTCATAATTACTGCCTGGTTCTGCTAATAAAGGGACTGAGAATTTGAGTAAAACCATGTTTATTCTTCATAGATTTGCCTGGAACCTGGCAGAAACGCTTCACAAACACTGAGGTCAATGATATTTGGCCTCCTTTGGCATTTTCCAAGTAGGATGTGAACGACTACAGAGTGCTGAGGGGTCAGACCCTGTTCTGCAGCCGCATCCACATGAGGGTGTGTTTGGACCTTTCCACCCACACAGAGACCCCGGCTCGGTGTGTTCCAGCTGCAGGGCCCACCCACATGGACTGACTGCATGCAGGGGTGCCTGATTCATTAGCAACCTTCTTATAAAACTGTGTTATTCATCAGCTTAAAGTATTAATCACTTTCTATTTAAATTTCCTTCAGGGGTTTGTTATTTATTCTGTAGGTGTGCTTTAGCATGTTGTAATATGAAATTCACTTTCATTTAATCAGCTTAAAATATTTTCAGGTTTATTGCTTACATGTAAATCTGAATTGAGATATGTATGCAATAACCAAGGAACATGGATTTGCAAATAAGATGTTTGACCTTTACCTTTTTCCAAAATTACAGGACTGGTAACTCCTGCCTGAATGAGTCATCTGAAGAATTAAAAATCAGGTACATAACTGTTACTCCAACATATCTGTTTCAGTTAAGCATCAGCTGCTATTTCCATTCTGAATCCCATTTTCATGGGTATATAATTTGATGTTTTCAATTATATGGGGCTTAAGCTTCCCTTAGTACTCTTAACTTCACAAATAAGCATGGCAATTCGAAGTTAAATGACTGTGCTTCAAAAAGTGTCATGTAACAATAAAAGGATAAGATTTCTGTTCTAAGGTTTGGGCGTAAACAGTGAAAAGGACAAGATAAAATTATGGTTTAGATTGGTTCACTATGGATTTAACCACTGTGGCATTTAACAGCGTTTTAAACTCAGTCTTTTGTTGCTTCCATTCCACTTCTTTTTAAATTAACTTTCAAACACCGCACACTTTCAACAGCTGGGAAATAGATAATCTAACAGATCTAACAGATCCAACAGATAGCATCAATCGCCCATCCTCAGACAAACAGGGCGTGTAAACAACCCAATGCTAATTAGCTGCAATTAAAATCAGGAACAGACAAGGAAACATGGGTTTTCATATAGTGATGCAGAATACTTTGAGCCAGAACCAGAGATATTTTTTAAAAATGTGAGCAGTGTGATCACAAATTTTATCTCATCTAACTCAGAGATAGCTGCCCTCTAACCCTGATGGACAGAGAAACATGCCCTTCACATTCTGCTGCCATGTAAATGTTAAATTTGCCAAAACTCCAGTGCCATACCAAAACCTAGAAAGAAAGCCATCGAGCCCTATTGTTTTCAAGAAGATAAATTCCAGTTATTAGAGTTCATGGGTCATCCTTGGCATCTAAGGTCAAGGTCTTCCTATAATAATGACAATTTTATCATCAGCTCTCCTTGTGTATTTTGTAATCTGTTGGGACCACTTTGGCTGCAGATAAGGGAGGAAAACTAGAAAAATTTGGTGTCTTGGATCCAATGACCGTCCCTTTTCAGGCAGGACCTTAATGGACTGGGATCTCTGGATGTTGTGGCAGGTTTTCTGGCTGGAGTGGAACAAGAATGATTAGATCCCCTTCACTCAACTTTATTTAGTGCTGAGCCCCTCTCCTAAGGTCTGCCTGTATTTGTTGTTTGATGTATTTGGAGTGGAGGGGGCAATTTCTGTCCCAAAAGTCTCCAAAGTTAATCCTAAGCAGACGCTGGGACTTTCTCCAAACCCTGTGGTGCAGAGTGGGGAAGGAGACGAGCACTGCTGGCACACAGCTCTGAGCCTTCTTCTGCAGTGGAGCAAAAGAGCCGTGTGGTGGGCTCCAATCATGTATCATTAGCATTCATAAACCTCGTTTCCTGCCAACAACAGCCCCTCAGCACTGAAAAATCATAATTTCACAGTGGATTGCCATGCAAGTTGGAATAAATCCCCAAGGCAGAGCACCGCACGCTCTGTCCCGAAGCGCGGCAGGCAGCCCCCAGGAAGTCTGCTAAAGGAGACAGTGAACACTCTGCCTTTAGTGGTCTCTTTTTATACTCATAAATTCTCTTTTTTAATCTATTTTTATGTGTATCTATATGTAAATGTGTGTACATGAGAAGTAGATGGGGAATATAATTCCCTACGAATGATAGCTATTATTAGACAGAAATATGAGACTCTCTTCCACCTCTGTACCATCTGTGTTGAAAAGCAGCTTCAAGGCTCTAGCAGCACTAAAAAAGCTGGCAGTGCACTTTTCTTATCTCTGCTGCCTGCAAAGAGAAAATTAGTAAAGGCTCCCCGATACCGAGCAATCGAATTTGTTTACCAAAAGGAACCATCAGTGACACAGAATTCTGCTCTGGACTCTGTAAAAAGATTGTATAAACATCTGTCTTATCATTTACTGTACATCTTTCCCATGCACTTATTTTTTAGAAGTGTCTTAAAACACTCAGCATGGTCTTGCCATTGTATTTTTAAGAGTATTTTGAGCTATAAGCTCAAGATAAGCTATTTCCTTACTGATGTCTGTATTCTGCTGAGTCAAATGCTTGCACTCACTTCAAAAGTAATTATGAAAGTTTGACATTTTCAGGTTTTCACGTTTGGTTTTTCTTCCAGACTCACAAAACAAGAAATAGTTTCCCCAAACAAATCTTTTCTACAAGGCGTCTTTGGTCAGAGAGCTTTGTAAACACGACTCGTAGAGTGAAGCAGCACAGGGCTGAGTTTAAGGCTTCCAAACCCACAATAAAATTAAATAGTTAATTGGGAAGATGGATGCATTTCAGGAGATGTAAGAGCCAAGAATGCCTTCTGCTTGCACTGAAACTGGTAACACATGTTTTTTTCTTGCAGCCCAACACAGAACCGAACAGAAGAAAATACTCTCACAAAATAATTTGGTATTAGAATGATGAGATTCTGATTGTTATTAATGGATGTGAGACCAGCCTTTCATCCCACTGCAAATTATTCTTCCAAACCAGCATTAAATCACAGATTCAGATTCAAAGACCTCCCACTCAGGCAGCTCTGGGCTGGTATGATTTGTTTCCCCTCTCTAGATTGTCCATGTATTTAAATGCAGGTATAACACTGCAGAACTAATCTCACCAAACTTGGTGTGTCCTGATTTATCTTTGTGGTGATTGTCTCCTTTAGATCACAGTGAATGGCACATTTTGGTGTGTAACTGTGTCTGAAAGCCGAGGTTGGACATGAAACATGGTTTTTATCCTTCTGGTGGTAACAGCTATGAATTGTTCAGTGTATGCTGTTCTGCCAAAGCCGTGGTGCTTTATTTTGTCTAAAACTTCCTCTAAATAGACCTGATTTTTGCTTGTACAATGTGGGGTTTTCAACCTACATCTCCATGATGCAACTCCTGAAAATAATACCAAGGGGAAATGTGGATCTTTTCTTGGGCTGCCCAGCCTGTGAGCACAAGGAGGGCACGCAGAGATTACCAAAGTGAAAGCAGAGGCGTGAGTTTGCTCTGCGAAGGTGGCAGGTGCATTGCAGGACTACAAAGGGGACCTGCTCCGTTTGGGAACCTGCCACAAACACAGCAGCCGAGGCAGGAAGGGCTACAGCGAGCTCATGTTTATTTTAATATCGTTTGTTTCTCTGCTCAAACAACTCCCTGGATTATTTTGACCTCAAGTGCTCATTCCAAAAAGGCGTTTGTCTGTAAACACCACCTGCGTGGTGGAGCACACCACGAGCCACTGCTGCCACTGGATTACTTTCTTATCATTCATGATGTGGAAGTGTGGCTGCCTGCACAGCCAGCCCAGGAGCTGCCAGGCTCTGCAGATGGCAGACACATGTGTGCACAGCACCCACATTTTATAGCTCTGATCAATAAAATGCAGGCTCTCCCACCTCTGCTGCTGTCCTGGTTAAAATCGTCTCTCTTTAGTTGCTGGTTAATCCCTATCCCTGTAATTTCCAGATGATACTGTCTTTAAATATTTGCATTTACTTTTGGCATTGTGGAGCAGTCGGCCTACCTACTGGATTTTCCTTGAGCCAACATTTTCTTGGTGTTATCTAGTGTCATAATTTATTAGCTCCCCTCCTTAGTGAAGAATTAACTTTGATCTTCTCTTGTCTGCTCTTGTGTTTGTGGTGAAAGTAACTTCTCCAAGGTAATTCTTTATTTTCTGGTTTCATTGGAAACTCAGAAGTTAAAATCAGCCCTTCTCCTCAGCCTGTGGTACCCAGGGGTGCAGAGTCACCTCTCCTGAAGGTGGGAGCAGGAGCAAACCTGCATTTCACACCGAGCTTTGGGTTTGGGGTCACTGTGTGCTGTTTCACCTGGCTTATCATCTGAACATTCGTGCATCTCCAGTGACTGGATTACCACAAACCCAGCATTTTATTGTCCTGGTTCTGAGCAGGCAAATGGTTGAACCTCCTCAAGGACTAAAGAAGGAGAAATATGAAACCTCTCAGACAGCAAAATATGCAAAGCTCAGTCTTGTTTTCTTTGAATAGGCTAACTTGTATTTTCTATCAAATATTTTCCAATCTTTTTTATCTCTTTTGGCTCTTGAAAAACAGGTCCCATAAAATTGCAACTTCAGGCATTAAAAATAAAATCTGTGGCTATTTACTTCTTTGTTCAAACATGTATTCAGGTGTCAAATATAGAAGAGGGGTTTTTTATATCACTTTCTGTCCAGAGGAGTCATACCAATCATGCAGACTTCAACAGATGGCAGTTTCCACAGGTTTAATGAAATAAAAATGTGAGGGAAATGATCCTACTGAAGGTCTGCCCACCTCAGCCCACTCTCTCTGGTGGCATCCAAAGGCAAAGAGCAGGGACAGAACAGGCACAGACGATTTCCCACTCAAGCTCTCCCAGCCTCTGACCGCTCTCAGCTTCAGATGTGGTTTCCATGATTTAACAACCCTCAGCGGATTTCCATTCCAAGAACTTGTCCAATTCCCTCTTAAACCTTCAGCATCCACAATCTCATCATTCATGACTTTACAGACCTTGTCACGGCCCTGGTCAGCTGCCTCTCTCCTGGGAGGGTCCTCGTGGATTTGGTGGCTTCCCGTGTGGGAGCTGAATGAGTGGAACTTTGTCACTCTTCACATCATTGCCCCTTTCACACAGGAGATACATCACAGGTGACCACAACAGAAGATCAGCCAGCAGTTTTCCTATGGGAATTACTCTGTGCTGGAAATGGGAGATATATGATCGTTTTACATGGATATGATCAGCTCATGAAAATCCCAAAGCAACTTTTTATCACGTTTCCTAACTCCTTCATGACATAACAATTAGACCATAAGTTTGGGACTTTAAATTGCCATCACATGAATGCCTCAGCCATCAGAGGAATGGCACATTTTAGAATGAACAGTGTTTACAGAACTGAGAAAACCTAAGTTCTGGGAAATTATTTTTTATAATGCAAATATTTTCAGGGCTTTCTGGTTATTGAACCTGATCAGGAGTCATTCCCAGAGCATATTTTTGCTATAGTTCTGATAAAAGCTTGTCAGGAGCACCACCAGTACAGCTGCATGCAGGAACAAATGAATTAACTAAAGTGTGACTTGTTGGAGGAGATAATGGTTCTGTCTCCTTGACCATGTGCCATTCTGGAGAGATGTGGAGCATCTGACTGCCCAAGTGATCATTTACACTGCACACGACCATTTTTTACACACCTAAATGGTATTTTTATAGTCATACCAAGGACTTTGAATATCACAATTCTACTCCCTGGTTTAAACATGGAACTAAAATTAAATTAGCATTTGTGATCAGGTCCTTTTACATTAAACAAAATAGAAAATGGACAAATTGAGGTGCCTGATCACAGCTGAGTCTTTCACTCTCATTCCATTTGCTTTTTGCTCTCTGCAAGCAACAATTTCTGTTTAAAATGTGAACATAATAAAGAAAATAAAGTCAGGAGGAAGGAAATGTGTAAATCTTTGTCAGATTTGCATTGCCACAGTAAATGCAGTGTGATATTTACAGCATCCACCAGAAAAGCATCATTTTTGCTGCTGACAGTGTGATTATTCTTTTTTTTTATGGGAGAAAAACAGGAGCTTTTCCCTGTGTTAAGATCTCATTTTCTTAATCTCATTCACTGGATGGTACCAGACTTCCCAAATTGGACATTTTTTCTTCTCAAGCCATGCATGGATGTACATTCTGATCCTACTGTTAAACTTAATGGAAAAAAAAAAAAATTGACCCGACCATGTCAGCACATTTTTATGAGTAAAACCCCAGAGTCTCTTATTCGAACTCTTGGTAGCTTATGGGTTTATATGCAGCTTTGGTAAGAGCTTTTATATAAGTGAATGTATTTTAAACCAGCATTTGTCAGAATTCTATATTATTACATTTTTCCAATTCTGTTGATTTATATGTAATCTTCTCATTTCCTCCCTCAGCCCTGTAAAAATGATCCTCACTGCTGTGCTGCTCATGCAGCCAGCCCTGGCCAACTTTGCTTCAAATGGCTGTTTGACTCTATCCTGACAGTGTCCACATGCCAAAAATTCCCTCAGTAATTATTTCTGTCTCCTAAATCTTCTTTCCCTGCTTTTCCCACTCCATGGAAACTCTTCCTTGACCTATATATGTGCCCTGTTTTAACAGTTTATTGCTATACTGTGGTTGCTCTCAACCTTGTACACATTTTCTTTTCTTCTGTATAACAAATTGCAGGTAACAAATACACAGACCTGCTAAAATTATTCCAGACTGTCAACCCTCATTCAGGTTTTTTTGTGGGAAAATTCAAGTGGAGGTCTCCACCCCCTAAGAAATAGCTGCCTGTGATTGCCCTAAATTTGTTGCACAGTCTGAGCCTAAGAAACCAACTTGTTGCAATAAATTAACAGCTTAAATAAACTTCTATATGCTATACATATTATTAAGAATATTTTTTAGTGAAAGTGCATTTTCATGTTAAAATTAAAATTTTGCATATTTTTTAAACCCATTTTATCAAAGTCACTTTTTTCCCAAAGTTTGGCCCCAGAAGTTACAAATTCTTTGTTTGAATTATAATCACAGAATCACAGAATGATTTGTGTTGGAAGGGACCTTAAAAATCATCTAGTTTCAACACTCCTGCCATGGGAAGGGTAGCCTTACAAAATATATTCATTTATTTTATTAAGAGTCCTAGTTTCACTGCATTTTTCTAGCTTTCTTATTTCAAACCAAAAAATCCTTACCAAAGCAGCTCCCAAAATCCAGTAGGTGCTAGTTGAATAACACAACTCCTCCAAGTATGGCAAACCATCAATTTTTAAAATAATTGGCTTTTTTTTCTACAGCTCTGTTTATTACCATAGATTAAATTTATTTTATCTCCATACATTTCCATTTCCCATATTTATTTGAATCTTTTCATTCCAGCTCTTTTCCAGGAGCAGGATTCCACAGTCCCAGGGAACATGAGGGCCCCATAAGCAGTAAGTACTCCCTGTGTGAGTTCTTAGGTCAGTCTGTCCCCTGCCCCAAAGTGCTCAGAGTGAATACTAGTGCAATATTTAACCCCAGTGCCATATTTTGGTGTTTTCACAATCCTAAATGAGGGACCCCATGGAGTGAGGTGACCTCCATTGGCTGAGGGACCTCTTCAAGGCACAGGTGTCACTGAAGAGTGGTTTGGCAACTCATCCATGGGCAAGGTCTTTATCTTCTCATTTCACGCCCATCTGGGGCCCTGCAGGACAGAACTTTATTCACACACTCCAGGACTCTCTGACTCACAATCCGCTCCTGCAACACAACCTCTTCTTAACTGGGTGTGTTGTGGCTTTTCCTCTGGTTGTCACTTTGCAGCCTGGCTGAAATAGGGCCTGGAACCCCTTAATGAGCACTTCCTCTGGGCTTCCTGTCTCCTCTGTCACCAAATGACTAATTACTAATTTCCAGCTATGAATAATTTACATTACATCCTCCTTCTTAACCCCAAGGGCATTTCCTTGGATTTATGCACTTTAGGCTTCTGCAGACATCTTCATGCTGCTGCAAAGGCTTCGTGGAACACCTGCCTGAAATAAAGAGCAACATTTTAAAATATTTTACATCAGTCATAAAAATTAAGAAGTTTATCTCTGAGCTCTCTGCTAAATCTGAGTTCCATATTGTTCTTATTCTTACAGAGGAGTCTTTAAAATTCTGGTCTCTCAAAAAGCTACACAGCTGCACTTCCCTACACTCTTGTTCTTGCCTTGTCCTCCAGTCTTCCCCCAAAAATCTCTTTGCAGAGCCAGGATTGTGGTTATTGCAGTAGATGTTCTGGCTGCTACCAGCAGACCTGGTTATTCCATTCTGCTTTTTATCACAATCATTTCTGGTGATCTGGGCTGCCTAGGAGCGCCCAAGGGGGTGCTTTTCCCAAACACGCAATTATCCTCAGTTTGCCACTTCAATTGCCAGGCCTAAACCCCTGGCCAGTCTTTGATTAGTCAGAATTAGAGCCCGTGGCTCTGTGCTGTTGCTCTCTCTCTCCCCTGCCTGACCTAAATTCCATTGTACACCTGCCATCCTGCATTTGCTTAAACCTGGAACAAATTCTGGTTCTTGATGTACTGCCAGTCTCGGGTTTTAACTCGGGGAGCCGACTGGGCACGGAGATTTGTCTCTGCACCGACTTGTGGACCTGCCACAGGACTGCTGTGCACGTGCCTCTGACTCAAAAACCTCCAGGGATGGAGGGCACATCCGAGGGTGCAGCCTTTGCCCGGCGCCTCTCCTGCTGCTCCCAGAGTGGCTGCTCCTGCTTTGGGCTGGCACTCCCTGCCCAGGAAAATCTGAGTGCGTAAAATCCACTCAGCTGTGGATAAAAAAACCCCAAACCCAACACCGTGGAACAAACACCTTCTGTAGAAGTCACATTTCAAAAAGCGTAGTTCAAAGTAAAAAAGAAGTTTCTTGGAGAAATGTGGCCACTGGCTCTATGTTCACTTCCCTTCTGGAAGGGATTTATATCCTTATTACAACTTTTTAATACATGATGTAATCCATATTTTTCTCTTACAAATAATAACACAAACATCATTCTATAACATAGAAATAATAACACAGGCATTAATCTATAGTTGGGGCTATGAAGTAGGGTGCCACAGTTCTTGCCACCATCAGCTGAATATTTTCTTTTACTTTTGTAACTCAAACTGATCTACCCTTAGGGAAATTGGTCAGAAACCTGACATATATCCGAAATTAGTGAACACTAGAACATTTTGATCTGAAGAACTTGGTCAGAGCCTG
Source organism: Aleadryas rufinucha (assembly GCA_013397815.1). Lineage (NCBI taxonomy): Eukaryota > Metazoa > Chordata > Aves > Passeriformes > Aleadryas > Aleadryas rufinucha. Next base: position 15,833 of record VZTH01016313.1, read on the forward strand.
AGCTGAAATATGACTGGAAAAGCCCACAGTGTCCACCAGTCCTATCCAGGTCAGCATGACACTGTTTTCCTCTAAAACAGGATCTTTTGGCATGTCCTTGGAGCTCTACCACAGATGATCATGGGTCAGCACTCCCAAACAAGGCAGAGCTCTCCTCTGCATTTTCACAAAACATCAGGACCAAAATCATGGGCCAGTTGATAAAGAGTAAATTATTCTGCACACCTGGAGACCCATGCAGAAGGTGGAGCATCCTATTCTTGGAAATAGGCTCCTAAATTATGCCAAAATCTCATTTGGGGGTCTAAATCCCTGAGTGGATACAACCAAGGTGATATGATCCATCTGAGAGGTCTAGAATTTAAAGACTTCTATTCTTGGAATACCTAAAGTCCATCAATTTCCCCCTTTTTGGTAAGAAATATCCAGATTCTCTCCAAGATGAGATTTTATTTTAATAAAATCTACTGAAAGGTGCAAAGTGGAACAGTTTAATTAAAATCAGGGCAATTGGAAGAGCTTCCAAGTAATCAGAAACTTTAATGGCTCAAACTACATGAAACACAAATTAATTATCATTGCAACATAAGTTCAAACAACGATGCAGCCAGAAAGAAAAGTATTGATGGAAAGAACTGAGAAGGTTAGGACAGCTAGTAAAAGGAATTCTTTGTGTCAGGGTGTCACCAGTAGTTTTTCAGGTGACTGTAAATCTAAAATTCTTCCTCGTGTTTCATGAAGGTTGCATTATGTTCAAAAGTACTTCTTGACATTGCAGGTGGCACTGGAGACTGGAGTTCAATCTTCACTGCCTCCATTTGAAAATTTTCGCTGTTGTCAAAAATAAAGAGACAAGGAAGTGAATTATTTTCAGTTGTTTGTTATCTGGGCAGGGAATTTGCCTTTGACATGTGTGTACAGTGCAAAGCTCCTCTGGGGTGTGACTGTCCTGTTAATGCTGCCATTAATAATAATGTAAATAAGCTGTCAGCTAAATTCTTAAGTAATTCTGCCCTAAATCTTAGCTTTGATCTCTTCACATTTCAAAGGCCATACATTGATAAGACATTTTAAATGGTCTCATTTAGCTTATGCCATCTGGCCTTTCAGCAGGTGAAGTATTGGAAGTGTCTGGGTCCCATCTCCTTTCCACAAAGTCACAGACATTGGCCTGAAACACATCTGTGGGAAGAGAGAACCCCTGGGATAAAACTGAGATGGTGAAATGGTTGACATTAGGAAATAGAAGTGAAAATTCCCCCATTGTTAGATTTACTCTTGTAAATAATATGGGTTTAAACCCTTTGGCTACTATTTTGATACTCAGCCATGAGGCTACTTGAATTGATAATTTCTTTAGGGTCTGATTTACTTTCTTGTCCCTCATCCTCATGACCAAGTCAGGAGCGGTATTGGTCAGTCTGGTGTCTTTCACCACTAACAAAATCTCTACTCTGAGCTAAACACTGTTTTTTCTCAGAAGAAAGTTCTCAAAAAGCTTGGTTTTCACCCTGAAAATTTGAAAATTTCAAACCAGCTTTAAAATCCAGAAAAAAATCATCAACTAAATTACTATAACATTTTTAAACTCCACCTAGGGCACCAAGAGTTTAGACTGAATAAAAGATCTGGCCCATTGATTTGGTTAATTCTGGTATAATAAAAACAACAAAAGTTCTTACATTTGAGACAGTATTTTCCAGAGCAGCACTGCACGTTCCTGCTGATGGTTGTGGGGAGAGTTTGACAATGTCCAAGCCCCCCTATTCCCACAGCCCAGGAGCACAGCAGGACTCACGGACAGCAGCATGGCTTGCAAGCACAGCTCTGCCACGGGCTGTGTTTTAGACCTTTACAGTCGCTCATGAAGGATTTCTGGTGAGATCTACATGAGATGAATGCACGTGCTGAGGTTTGCAGAGGGGGTGAAGGGATTACAGACAGCTCAGGGAGAGCTGCTGCTTGTAGCCCTGTATTTTTTCCTTTGGAAATCCCCAAAAAATTGATTTCTGCTAACCAACAAGGAGAAGCAGGGCCTCCACATGGCTGGTGTCTTTCCAGTCAAATACCCAACTCCTCTGGGGCCTTTTAGCGTTGTAGCCTTGGAGACAACTAGAAAAAGTCAATTACTGAATCTATGCCAAGTGGGAAAAGGAGACAAAGAGCCTTCCAAGAGCACAAAAAACTGAGATGAGACGGAAAAAAAAAAAAATAAACAAGAAGAATGGTAGTCCTACTTCATTCTGAAGTGGAGCTCACATAAAATAAATGCTGATGGGTTTGCTTTCCAAGTGGAACATGGGAGAGAGCGAGCGAGGGAGATTGCGAAAGAAAAATCATTTGTACATTAAATATCTGGAGGGAGCACTTTCAGTCATGCTGGAAACTCCAGAGCTTCCAAAGCATCCTTCAGCAGACTGCACAAATGCCTAGGAAAGCGTAAAGGTGTCTTGGATCAGGCAGCACTCAATATGTTTATGCAGCCCTGATGGGAAGAGACATGTTTATTCAAGCTGCTTGCCAAAATTATATGTGCTAGAGGCTGCTAAAGAAGGGAAAGAATTTATTATTTGTAACAGCGCAATGTTATATATGTATAAGAAAACCCACCTAAGTATAATGGATTCTAAGTAGTTTCAAGCCAGGCTTTCACAAACTGGAGAAGGAACAGGGGAGAGGAAAACCAGGGTGGGGGACAGGAAAATGCTTTGAGTTGGATTTGTGCTGCACAGAGGCTCCACAGTGAGTCCATGTGAGCAGGAATTGGGCACCAGAGTGTGTTGTGCTCCGTGGAGGTGACACCACTGTCCCACCCTCCCTCTCTTCCAACACCACCAGTACCTCCATCCTCAAATGCCTGCCGTGCAATAGGGGTCAGCAAGCCTGCCTAGCTGAACTCCAAGTATTTTTTCTTATGGCGAATTCCCTGAATCAATGAACCAGCAAGTTTGTAGGTATTATGGAAAATCATATCTACATTATTCCATTCCTCTAATGGAGTAACATCTATATAATGCCATTACTCTAAGACTGTAGCATCTCATCAATAAGTCCAAAATATAAATAACTAAAAACTCCACGACCTTGGGTGTTTGAAAAGTTGCAGAGCAAAGCAATCCTTCTAGATTCTGCACTGATTCTGAAAAGCACATTTTCTAGCCAGAGCTTACTTGCTGTAAACTTTGGAGCTGTATCTCCTTGCTAAATTGAGCTGGATTTCACTATTGAAATGTAACTCATGTGCAAGGGCCTTGTATAATCTGCCTCAAGGAATTATTGCTGCACTTAAAGCAAATTGTTTTGCAAGCACTGGGTTTCTGTTTTGTAATAAATCCAGAGTTTCTTTGTCTCACTTTATTTTGTTTCAGTGAACAACATCCACTCATTATCTTTTCTTCCCAAGATGTTCGAATAATTATTGTTTTCAAAGCAAGAGGTTTTGTTTGATTAAGTATAAATATACTTGTATAAATTTGCATACCTCAAAACACACACAAAGAAAGGCAGGGAGATGAGACAGCAAAGAGAAAATGAGGGGAGCAGATTAAAGGAGAAAAAGAGGGAAAATAGAAGCTTTCTATTTGAGTCACTGCAGCTCTTTGACTTGCATTTGAGATGTTTTCAAGGGAGCTTGAGATCCTGGTCCTTAAGTAAAACTTGAGAAGATCCAGTTATGTAGCAGACAACATCCCCACCAGCAGATGATTTATGATTTTGTGGACACACATCCTGCATCCCTCTGTCTCCCTCACTTGGCTACAGCCAGAGGTAAGCACAGAAGTAGGGTCTTGAAGAGTCAGCTGAGTCTGTCTTATTTTTTGATTAAATGTGGAAATTCCCTTAGATATTGTTTTAACATTAAAAAAACAAAATCAGGTTTTTAACAGGAGAATTTCTGCCACTTTCTTATCAAGCCAAATAAAGGAGTGGGGAGTGGGGTGAAGAAATTTACCTCTACCCCAGCCAAAACAAGGACAAGGTTTGGCTACTTTTGTTTTGCCCTTTTCCTAGAAATTCTCCCACGGGGTGATCCTAAACTCTCTGCCCATATCCCAGGGACTGGATCCTCACCAGCCCCATCCAGCTGCATGGAAAAGCAACAATCATGAAGGCAAAAGAGCTTGGGTTGGAAAAGGAAGGAGGCAGTGAGTCCCATGGAAGTGGCCATTCAGTAGGGATCAGCAGGGTGAAGGAGAAAGGATTTTGGTGCAGGCTGGGTCCAGATGTGCAGCTGTAGCGTGGGGAGTACCTTGCTTCACACAGCACAGTTTGCACTTTGTCGTGTGAAGCTGAATTCTTTGGGGCTTTTCCTTGGGCAAACAAAACGTTGCTGTGCAGTTCTTAAACCAGCACTTCCTCCCCCTGGAAAAGCCCAGGCACCTCAGCTTCGGTTCTTGTGATCCAGCTCTTGGCTCCCCTGCTCAAGTAATGCATTTGTGTGACACTGTAACTCAGGAAAAAAATATAAAATCAATAAAATCTTCAAAATATTTAATAGAGTGGATCTTGAACTTTTATAGGCAGGGATCTTGGGAGCTTTTTACCCTGTAGCTTAAACTGAAGAAATTTAAAAGCAAACCTAACAAAGGATTTAGTTTTCCATTATTTAAGCACAGTTTTAAAGAACATTTAGCACTTACTAGCTCTGTGCTTTCTGTGAATGCATTAGCTGTCACCAATATTACTTAATCTGCATCTGCATTAACTTGTATTTACCATCTGTTCCTGAAATGGAACCCCTGTAATAGGTTATGTTTAGCATTAGATTAATGAAGAAAAATGGGCCTGCAATTACATTTTGTAGTGAACTGTTGTCTCAGCTCCACCTTTAGTGTCACTTTCAGCAGGTGGGCAATGGCAAGGGATTTTGTGATGGTGCCTCAGCAGACAAAGTGGGTCATGGCCAGGCCCTGTGGAAGGTCACCCTCGGAGCCTGGCAGGATTATCTGCTGGGATAAGCTGCTCCTATTCCCAACGTGAGGAAAATTCAGTAGAATAGGGCATACTGGAGTAAGGAATATTTGTCCTGCCAGGAACAATTCTACAGGTAAGTCAGTGTTTTCAGGTGAGGTGTTTATTAAGATTTCTCAATTTGAAATAGCTGGTTTTGGAAGGATTTAGCAAAGGATTCAGTGTGTCATGTGATAACCCAAGCCATTTGTATCAAACAGGACACCCCAAACTCCTGAGCCCTGAATCTGTGGCTGCTTCCAAGGAATTCTGTCTTATGAGCAGAGCCCCAAGTGCACAGAGATGAGAGTCCTTTGAGGACTAGCATGTCACATTGAGAAGGAAAAGCCTGGTTCATACATTGTTTGGAAATCTCTTCCGTGCCTCCCAGAGAACATACAAACAAAAAAGAGAGTAAAAACATACAAAAGAATATTCCAAGAAAATGTTGCAATGAAAGAAAATGACAGAGAACTTCCTCTGTTTGGATCAGTAAATACAAAGAAAATCTCTACAAACAAACTTCTTTCAGAAAGGATACGAGTGGAGTTCACAGCACAGGTCATGAGATCCTGGGCCATCACTTCAGCTTTGGGAGGAATTACTGGCAGAGGTTCCTCCCAGCCCTGGTGAAGGCTGCTGTGTGTGTTGTATGGCCAGGTCTCCAGCTGGCTGTAGGACTAACACACACCTCCCCTGTGCCTGCTGGGTGCACTTTCTTCAGCAGGAAACAAGCTCAGTGTAGAAGCTGTGACTTTTCAGGGATAAATAGGAAATATCTGCCGTTTTAGATATTTCTCACGCAACACCGACACTGCCACGTCCAGGTCACCACTCAAACCCCAATGCCAGAGCATCAGCTGGGGCTGGTGGTCATTGTGCAATCAGCTGAGGGTCACTGCCCCGTGTCCAGAGTGTCCAGCAGCCTCAGCAGGAGGTTCAGCACAGCTGCAGAGGTCGAGTCCATCTGGGAGCTCTTGCTTTATGCCCACGGTGTTTTCCCCTGTGTTTAATATCCTCTAGTTCACTGATTTAATCGTGGAGCTCTAGCCAAGATTACATAATTATTAAATACTCTGCTCTTGAATTCCTTGCAGTGGGATCTAGCAAAAAAAAATAGAGTTTTCTCTCAAGCTTTTATCAGTTGATGTTGCTGTGAATGATGTGTGTGAGAAAGTGTCTGTGGCCACGGTGCAGGCTCTGTGCTGTGTGAATGATCACGGCCATTGAAATGCAGAGGGGATTTTCCCCCTGAAACACCTGCAGAGAAATTATTCTATATTTATTGATTCAGCTGAAAAATGCAAAATAGACATTTAAACCCCAAATTTAACAAAAAGGATTATTTCTCAGTGCCTTCTGTGTAAACTTGTGAGCATTTTCAATACAAAAGTGTCCGAACAATTATTTGATTTCTTTGCATAATTAATTGGAAGTGCTTTGCTTTTTCCAGCCATTTTTTGAGTCACAGAGCTGTGACCACACCAATGTCCTATCTCTTCATCAAGGCTGGTGATTCACTATAGCTCTCTGAAACAGAAATGTCAAAAGAGGGAATTAACCTGCTAAAAATGCCCAGAACTGCTTCTTTTAATTTCTCTCTCTCTTTCTTTCTTTTTTCTTAATTCATTTAGGGAAGATCCAAACCCCAAATTTATTAACAGGAAAATACAGAGGGTCCTTTGAACCTGGAACTTTTTACATCTTCATGTTTTATTACATAAAATGAAATGTTTGAGTGTTTTCTTTCTTACCTGTTTGGGCTTTGTCTGTTTATTTTTTTTAAATTTATTTAAAATCACAATTGTCACTGTGCTCCTTCCCTTGAGTTTCCAGGGGGAAGTACCAAAGGCATTGCAAGCTCTTGTTCCTGAACAAAAGAAAGGAAAATAATAAACTTTATAAAAAGTTGCTTTAGAAAATAATAAACTTTATAAAAAGCTGCTCTAGAAACAATTTCTAATGGTTAGTTTCAACTCCTGGGCCTGCTAGCCAAGAACATGGATGCTTTTTTAATTCAGTGGAAATATCTAATTCTAACAGATGAAATAAATGGAGCTAGGCATGTAATAAGGGCACTATTCAGTATAAATGCTGCAGAGGTGGTCCAACAAAGATTACCTAATGAGCATCAGCTTGGCTGCTCTAGTTACAGACTGAAAACAAACAGCTCCCAATATTCTGCATGAGTAACACGCCCTCAGGAACTGCCCAAACCCAGGATTTCAAACATCAATCTCCAGTGCAGAAAATTTAATCTTTTATTTACTAGCACTGATGCTACCAGGGCCTCCTTGTATGAGTACCAAGGAATCAGACAGCCTCATTTTTCACTGCCTTGAAAGCAAGTGAGGATGGCCACCAGAGCACTTCCAGATGTTAAATGAACCCTCCACATTTCACAGATTCAGGGATTTCTTTTTAAGACCATTTATAGAAGTTTGGAAAGAGCACAATGTTATTAAAATTTAGGGAGGAGAGTTTTATTTTTGCAACAAATTGAAGACATTAGGTAGCTTTTTTTGCAATCACTATCAACATCTTTACTCCAAAAAGGAAGTAGCTCTAGGTACCTACAGCTAAATACATCCTCACCATTACATTGATGGATTTGCACCAAAGGATGTGTCCTAAACTTGGCTGTAGCAAGGCATCCAAACATCCAGCTGGGTCTGATGTTACTGAGGAGTTCACAGAATTCATAACTTTCGAGGCTGCCGTGCTCGGTGCAACAAATTTTGTGATTCCTTTAAGGATTAATTGCCAAACAGCAACAAGAATTAAAGAATGACTTCCCACAAGCTCTGCAGAAAGGAGATGTCTCTGTGCAGCTTTGGGGGAACTTGCTGAGGTCACACAACCAGCCTGGAGCAGCAGCCAGGATGTTTTGTTGTGATGCTTCACCCAGCATTTCTGTCTCTTGCAGAATGGAGGAGTACATACAAATGACAAAAGGGAGAGAGGAGAACTAGGAACACCCACACATTAAAATAGGAATATCCCCATTTAAGATAAAGTTGAATGAATTCCTTTGCTCTGAATTTGGATTTAGTTTGATGAGAATTTGGAAAGAATGACCAGTATATTTAACAATTATCATGGCCTGCATTTTGCTTTAACAGGCTGTCAATCAGCCAAGTCAGCTTGGTAGCTTAGAGCTTGCCTAGTTCTGATTAACTTCTCTCTTTTATGCAAACATTAACTCACGCCTGGCATGCTCTGCTCTTGCTGCACAGATTAGATGAACATGGAAGAGATTTAGCATACCAAGTTCTGCTGAAGATCACAGGTGTGCAGGCTGCAGCAAAGTGCTTGCCAAAGGCAACAAACCAGGGGAAATATTGAAAACAAGCCCCCATGTGCTGAGTTACCCAGAACCAGGGTCCTATTGAGGGCAAAGGACTTCTGTGGCAACAGGCAAGTGACCAGGAGCTGTAGTGGTCACCCTGTGAGAGGGTTCCATGCAATGATCACAGCTATTCCAAGCAGCTTCTGCCTCGTGGAGCTGGTGACTGCACAATAAAGTCATCTGCAGGTCCTGATCTATAAATTATTCTCTTTCTGTGTTGAAAGCAGCTGTGTTGTTTATGCACATCTCAGCTCTGCTCGGCGGGAGCGAAGGTTCGTGTGGGTGCTCACAAGGAGATCAGTAAATCAAAGAGATCAGTAAATCAAAGCCCCACATCCAGCAGGTTGAAGGTGCTGAAGCAGAGCTTTAGTTCCCTTCTTTTCCTCTTTTTTACCCACAAAGACTTCAATAAAAATCACCTTCTGTCATCCCATCTGGGTACAAGTCCATCCTTATAGCTTTGGCTGCTGCACTGCCTCCATGGAAAAAACAAGGGTCTCTCCTGAAACTTTAGAAAATTTGTGACCTTTTGGGAGCTCCAGAACACAAGGATAGAAATCTACCATTCTAGTTATTAATAACTCTGAAAAAAATATTAAATTTTGCTGAAGAAAAATGACAACACCTGTTCTTACCTCCCAGGTGCTTGGAATAATGTTGTTGCTGAGCTTCAGGGATGAAGGGAAGAAATTGTTTCTGCCTGATGCAGTTAGGTACAGAATCTCCAGGGATTCCAAAAGCTGCACAAGAACATGGAGGGGAGAGGAAATAAATAATTTTAAAGGAAATAAAATCAGACAGGACACTTTTATCCTTTTCCACTCAAACGAGAGCATACATTTAAGCCCGGTTGGTTTTTTTACAGAGAATATTATTAGCAGAAATGAGTTTTCAGTCAAGTGTTAATCTTGTTTAGGGGACAGAATTCAACGTTATGTACAGGATACAGCCTGTGGACCTTTATTTTATAGATTTTTTCATAGAGAAGGGCAGCTGGTACTGGGAAGGGCATTGCAGCACTCAAAGGAATCCATCAGATCTTCTGAAGAGTTGCAAAGCCAAGGCAATCAGGTTGATTATAATGAAAGGAATTTTATCACCTCTTTTTATTCTGTTCACCTGTGAGAGCAGCATCTGATCAGCAGACATGAAAACAGTCTCTACACTGTAAGGTTTTTTACCTAGTGTGAGTGAAATCCTTCAGCTGAGACACAGGAGCCCTTTTGGAATGGGAAAGGTTACTTTCCCATCAGTGTGGTGGGAATTTGGCATCCTGCTCCCCCAAACAATATGAAAAATCTCAACCTGAGACTCACTCAGATATAAATCTAAGAGCACCCAAATATTTCCTGTGATGGAAAGCCCTGGAGATGCCAGCATGAGCAGCAGCAGATGAAGCAGAAGGACCATCATCATAACCAGTCAACGATGTGAGCACAGAAGTTAATTAATACAGTGCTTCAATCAAGACAAGTTTCACACCACAAAGTGGTGCACAAAGAAAGGCTGTGAGCTTTGCTTCTGCAAAGGGAAAACAGCTCTGGAATTAAACAGATAGGCCCAGGCTCCTTGCCACAGTAAATCTCTCCTAAATCCTTTCACCCCACTCCAAGGGTGGGAGTGGGAGGTGCAGGACAGGGTAGGGTTAGCCAAGACTTCCACTGCTCCCGAGGGAACGGGGATTGCTGCAGCTGCTAAAACGAGGAGTAGGATTTATGCTGCATGTTTGGAATAGCACTCGTGTTAAGTAATATATACTTCTTAAATTATAATATTTTTTTTACTCCAGTGCCTATGGCGTGGCTGTACCATTTCTGGAGTAAGAAAAAAACCAAACCACACTTTGGCTGTTTCAGATAAATTCACACAAAACTTCTGCACCGTGTCTGCAATGCTGTCCCACTGAACTTACAGTGTTGGTTGTGTCTGAGGTTTCTGGCTGGTCTATTGTTTACCCTTTTGATAACAGTGCCAGGCACTTCCTAAAGTTGCATTGCATCCAGTAAGGAGTCGATGGGAATTTGCTGATTTACACCAGCTGTGACTTCATGCAGGCATTTAGTGGAAATATTACGTGTTTCTTGTAGTGGAAAAAGTAATCTCAGTGTTGAAGATGATGTTTTATTATTCAGTAGTCTGTCTGTATACAGAAAACCGTGATGTCCTGCTGCTCTTTACATTTTTAAGAAACTACAGGTGACTTAAGAGGAAAGAGTCCCTCTGTCCCTCCAAGAAAAGCCATGGGAGCCAGCTAGTATGTTCTCCCTAGAAATGTTTATAGAATAATGGATTAAGTGATACAGAATCCATAGGTGAGTTCAAGTTATGAAGTTAGAGCTGTCTTTATGTAATTCAGGTTATTTATATCAAGTTCAATATAGCCACGGTTTCAATCACTGTTATTTTAATGTATTTATTTTAAAAATTAAAGAATGTCTTAGGTTGCCTGCCAGCTGTATCACAGCCACATCAGTTATCATGCAAGGGATCACTCATTCAAATTCAGGGCATGACAAAGTGTAGGAAAAAGAAATATTCCCACAAATGCAAACATTATGAGGAAAGTGCTGTGAGCCACAGAGTCAGCTGGCTGTTTTAACTGAGGCATTCACTGCTCTCCCCATGTTTATAAGTAGCATTATGAAGGGTGTGTTGTGTGTTCTAAACCACCCCATGAACACAATTTAAATATTCCACAGCTCATGTGCTCATTTACATATCCTGAGAGAATATAATGCTAACGTTCAGATTTGGAGGCCTGTAAAATCCCCATATTGTCTCGATGGAAACAATTATGATGAAAGCAGAGCAAGAGCAGAACTGACTTCCAAAGTCGTGGGTGACACCAGAAGTCTCAGAGCTCCACCACTCACCAGAGCACGAACTTCCACCTCGCTCACTCAACTCCTTCAGGAAGGGCTTGTGTGTAAAAAATGAACCTGTGCCTTGGTTTCTGTGACAGGTCAATTTGGTTTCAGTGTGGTACTGCTGGGGAGTTACCTTTCAGGCTGATCGGGAGAGACAGAAATAAATAGCGAGGGAGAATAAGGAGACACAATCCAATTAGTCAGGCGGGAGGTGATGTCAAAGGCAAGTTTCAATTACAGCGAGATTATTAACTGTGATCGTGTTAGCCTAAGATAAATACACTCAGCCTAATACCAGACATGCAAATACTCTCAGTCTGGCTCTAGACATGCTAATTTCAGCCTGTGCTGAGGAGTCACTGGAGGGAAGTGTTGGGCACACAGTGCCCAGAGAAACAGTCAGAGCCGCCCACTGTGACTGGGGCACTCACAGCGGCAAAGCCAACACGGTTCTCCCTGTTTGGATCCCCTGTGAGGGGATCACACAGGGGGTGAGCCAGGAGCTGACCAGCCCTTTTTTGCCTGGGAGTGGTCACTGGGCATAAATCAGGGGAGGAGTGGACACAAGGCTGTGGTCTGTCTAGAAATACAATAGAATCACAGAATGGTCTGGGTGGGAAGGGACCTTAAAGCCCACCCAGTGCCACCCCCTGCCATGGGCAGGGACACCTTCCACTGTCCCAGGCTGCTCCAAGCCTCGTCCAGCCTGGCCTTGGACACTTCCAGGGATCCAGGGGCAGCCACAGCTTCTCTGGGCACCCTGTGCCAGGGCCTCCCCACCCTCACAGGGAGCAATTTCAGTCACACAAAACACAAGTTTGGACTAAAGGAATACAGAAAGCTGAGTACACTGCCAACTAAACTGGATCCACTGATATAAACTATGGGTATCTATTTCTCTCATTGCTCCTTGAAGCTCATTTATCCTCTATTTGACAAAATTTAATCAAGTGTCTAAATCTACATTAACCAAACACCGAATTATTTGATGAAGACTTCATGATTCTCCTTTTTTACCGATCTCAAAAATTCCATTTCTGCTGCACAGGACTTGAACACAGAAGTCTGTAATTCCTGGTGTTTTCCAGAAATAATTATCACAAAAAAAATACCGAGTGTTAAGGGGCTCTTTGAGAAACACTGTGTATTTGAAAGACACAAATTTACTCGGAGTAATAAAGTTCCCTTTATGTGAAATGCAGATATTGTTGTACAAAATTATATATAAAACCAGTTGAAGGTCTAATGAACTTACATAACCAGCTTTGACAAATTGGTGTTGAAAAGGACATTTGTGAGATTGAGACAACATTAAAAAAAACAGATTGAGGTCATTCAACTGAAAAATGTCATTTAGATCCTGTCTAAAATGTAGGAACTTCATGGGTTAGGAAGACAGAAAAGAAATCTCCACCTAACTAGCAAAGCTCAGTTGAATAACAACCTAAAATCAGTGTAATGATTGCATAAAAGCCACACTTCTGGCAGTTTAATTTATTTCCTTTGGGGATCCTTTGTAGAGGGATATTATTCTGCCATTTAAGTTCCATCCCTCCCATCAACACAGTGGATACAGCTGCCTATCCTAAGTTTGCAGGAAAATCTAGAGAATTGGTTTTTTAAGTAATATCTTTAATTCAGTCAATGTTATGGGTTGGAGAGTTAGAATTGATTTTGTCTTGTGTTGCCAATAAATGATGCAGCTTTTGTTTCTGAAGGCATGTTCTTTTTAATTAAAGAAAAAATCTAATAACAGAGGTGTTTTGGATGATGTCAGTTATTTGATGTCACTCCTGATAGGGAGTTTTATTCTTTGTAATTTTTATGCAATACTAAAAAAAAAAACAACACCAAAAATCTGTTCCCAGGTTCCATTTTCTCTTTTAAAAACATTCTAAGACAAAGTATATCCTGTCTTCTTGACACAATTTCTCGTGAATGTGATCTCCTTAGAGCAGACAAAGAGGATTCTTTCCAGTTCTTCTGAACAGAGGTTCTCTTTGTTTCAGGGATGTCTCCATTCTATTATTTATATCTATTTTAGAGTTCTAAACAAATATCAGCACGCCACATAAATTAAGAAGATTAAATAGGGGCAGCACTAAAAAAAGCAAGCCAGGCTTAACCCCGGTGTAAAGGATGAATTAAGCACAATGACATCAAACAGGAGCAGGAAACTTGGAGAAGCAGTAGGTGATTACTGCCTCTTAATTTATGGGAGGGATTAGAGTGCAAACGCCTGAGGAGGCACGCAGAATAGGAGAGGTGCTTTTCTCTGCAGAGTGGTTATGCAATGTAGGACAAGGGCATCCTCTGCCTGCCCATCCCACTGCAAACACTCACCCCTGGCCATAGGAAACCTAAAAACTTCTGGTGCTTCCAAACCCTTTTTCTCCATTGCACAGTAATGAGAAATTCAGCCCTCCCAATAAACCACACCGAGCTGCCCCTTTTGCTCAGCACTGTGTTCCCTTGTTCCTCTCTTCAATATTAACTTCAGCTCCACGGGGCATCACTGTGTTCCCTTGTTCCTCTCTTTAATATCCACTTCAGCTCCACCACATGGAGCATGGAGGGCTCCAGCCTGTGCTCCATCACCCCCCAGCTGACAAAGGTGCAGTGAGAGCTGTGCCTGGCTGGTGAGGGCCTTGCTGGTTTCCCTCTGGGCTGTTAAAGCTGCAGCCAGGGATGGATGGGATCCAGCCTGACCTCCTTCCAGCCTGCCTCAGCAGCTCCCCTCTTGCTGTGGCCCCTCCAACATTTCTGGGTTTAAATGCATAATATGAAGCTAGACTGCTTTCTCTTTCCTCTCCCAAAAAGATTAAAGCATGAATGAGGGGAGAGTGATTGCTTAAAGGCAGGGCACATCTGTGATGTTTTGAGACACACCAGAGCACTAGGAATTTGAGATTATCACTACAGAGCTTTCTGGAGCTGAGGGTTTCAAAAGAACCCACCATGAGAACTGCTGCAAGGAGCAGCCACAGCTCTGTCACTGAGAAGATATGTGCTTATCTTTTAAAAAACCTTTTTTTTTTAGTAAATGAATATCCATTTTTGAGGGGAAAGTTGTCTCTTGAAACTTTCAGATCTTGTAGGGCCTGAACTGAACCTTCTGGTAACTGCTAGCACAAAGTTCTAAAGGCAGAGGGTACAATATTTTGGCATCTCTGTGGCTGCAGTTGGCTCCAAACTAAACTTTCTCACATGAGAACAAGAAAAGTGTCACACAAATTTTTTGCCTTGATCAAAAATGATAGTAGCTCCTTTAGTCCTATTCTAGAAATATGTTACATTGTATTAAAACCACATTTTTGCCTATTAATTGCAAAGGACATTGTTTTATTTTGTTCTTCTTTCTTTTGGATTGTCCCCATTGAAGCTTCTGGGAGTACTTCAGGAAACAAAGGAAAATTGATTTTTCCATTTATTCATATAATCCTTCAGTTTTCAACAACACATTTAAACCAGTAACTGAAATGTTTTGTTTGACCACACCAAATTCATGCATTCTGATAAACTGTTGCACATATCTTACTCTTGTCTCAGCATGCCTGGAATAGTATATGTAAAAATATCCTTAAAAGAGGGGAAAGTCACAGCAAGAGGAGAAAAAAGGGGAAGATAGAAGTGACATATTAGAAATGAAAAACGCTACTAAAAAGTAATATATCTTTTCTTGGCACAAATAAGAGGCTTCTTTTTCATTGCCAAAGTCAACTCAGATTACTTCTCAGAGTTATGCAAACCTCAAAGTTTTGCCTGGAGGAGATCCTGAAAGAGAATTTGAGGAAGGCTCATTCCAATTCCTGCTATTTGATCCACAAAGGAGAAACACTGCTGGCATCAGCTCAGCACACCCTGGGATGCTCTTGGCCTATCATCCTTGAAAGACGAGAAGAATTGCTGGTGGGGAAGAGGCAAGTGGTCCCCATGCAGGGCTTCCAGTGAGCCCAGACACAGCACCAGCCTCCACCAGCAGGATTCAAAATGCCCTGTGAAGTTTGCTGGCTGTTTTGCATCAGTGTTGCTCTCATCTTCTGTATTTTTTTTTTTATTATTCCATCTCTCGTTACTGATCAGGATCCCTTCGTGCATTTGATAACAAACATTATCAGTTTAACGTAACAAACCCACCAGTTTCTGTGCAAAAAGGGAGAAATGACCTTTTCTTTCCCAAGTCCACGTTCTAGTACCAGCGTGACAGGCTTTTGACTGCAGTGGGATGTGTTTTGTTTGTTTGACATTCCAGCACTTGCCTGTGTGACACCAGGGAAGATGGAAACGATGCTTTTGGCACTTGCATGCTTGGATCATGCTACAACTTGCCAGGAGGAAAGGAACAAAACCTGAGCCTGCAGGGACATCCTGTAGTAATGGCCCTTTAATCCAAACAGAGCAATCACTCACCTGTCAGACTGAAAGAATTTAAAGAGCTTCTCTGCTTGTCTGTAGCATAATGAGCACAAATCTGCCATTTTCTGCAGCCTCCTACACCAGGAGAGCACGAGAGCAGCCCCTACGCTTTGAGGATTGTGTCAATACAACTTCAGTGCTCCTTAAGCAAAGCAGATTTCCCCAGAGCATGTCCCCTGAAACATTTTCTCATCCCTGACAGAGCAAATCTTCATCATGTCACTGCTCGAGAACAATCTGCAGAGTCTAAAGAGGCAAAGGAATTGTTTAATATCCTTATTTAATTTTTATTATGCTTTTAGAATTATTATTCTTTTCTGGTTTGCCTTTGCTGTGGTGTGCAGCACCAGCTGTAGGACTGCCTATGGTCACATCATCCCAGGGGCAACAGCAGGACAAGAATAATGTCCCATTACTGCTGGGACATTTAATTTGCCTCTGCCAGCTGAGAGATTATTCCTTGGACTGAGAATTCCAAGAATTCCATGTTTTACAGGGCACAGACACACAGCTCTGCACACCTCTTCTTCCTGCAGCAGAACAGAAGGGGGGAGGCTACCTGGGAGAGCCAACTTTGAGAAGAAAGATCCTCTGACTCCAGTAGGACACTGAAAATACTTGAGCAAATCACAAAAGCTGACCTGAACCCATGTCCCAGAACAGGAGACAGACATTTACCCTGCCTTTTCTTTCTTACAATGAAGTATCAATATAGACCTACAAAAGCCATTTTCTCAAGTCAAAAGAAAACTTCAAATGATTAGATATTTGATCTGGTTTTTAAACCTATCAAAATCCCGGGTTTTGCAAATGTCTCCTCAGCCTCAGATCATCTCTTTAGGCTTTTTAATTTTGTATTTTTGATATTATTCAAACAAAGGGAGATTTTAATATTTTTTTCTGAGAAAACAGAGGAAAAACAGTAGAAGCTCAGTGATGTGTGTTCAGTGCTCTTCTGAGAAAAGCAAACTTGTAGAAATAACATCCTGGGATAACCTAATTATTACCTTGCAATTATTATTCAATCCAGCCTATCCAGTTCAGCACTGAAAGGATGGGTTTGCTCCTGATTGTCACTGAGAGCTCAATAAAGGTAAAGCCTGATATTTTCTGGGTCATGCTCTCTGAAAAGATCTTATAAAGAGAATGTTGAAAAGTCTCACTCACAGTATGAGATCCAGAACCCATTTACCTTCCACTTCCACAGGACAGAGAAAGCCCCCTAAAGAGTAGCAATGGGTTATTTAAAGACCAAAGTAAATAGATCTGAGTCTGAGTAGATAAGGAAACAGATTAAAATGTCTCTTGATTGTGCCAGAGGAGATTTAGACTGGATATTAGGAAAGATCTCTTCATGGAAAGGATTGTCCAGCCCTGGCACAGCTGCCCAGGGCAGTGGTGGAGCCACCATCCCTGGAGGGATTTAAAAGCCCTGTAGATGTGGCACTTGGGGACATGGTTTAGTGGTGGCCTTGAGAGTGCAGGGGGACAGATTGCACTCACAGGTATGATCTTGCAGGTATTTTCTACTCTTTCCACCAGGTGTTTAAGCCTATAAAGATTCAGATCAGCTTCAGCCAGCTCAGGGCAGGGATGAATCTTTCTATAACCCACAAACTTTTGTTGTTGGGGGACATAACTACACAGTGTGTTTGTGGGCAGATATAACCCAAGACCACACCTATCCCAGATTCTCTGCAGCTCTTTCTTCCCTTAGAATTCCTCCCACACCAACCATGGCTACACAGCCTCCAGTTTGCTCGGATCAGGGGGAGAGAGGGGCCTGGTAAAACATGACTCAAACACATGCTGGATCCTGCAGCCAGAGTCCAGGGAAAGCCTTCTGACAAAACCAACACCCTCTGTGGTCTGAGACCTCCACAGCTCCAAGCTGCACTCCTGCTATGACTCCAGACCACTGCTGGGATGGGTTTTGTAGGGACACGGTGACATTAACCACCAGCATCGTACGCAACCGTGGCATTTCCCTAAGCTGTTACTGATGTAGATGAATAAAATCAAACCTTCTCCTAGCACTGAACCCCCTTTGTGGGCACAGGGCTCCCTCAGTGTGAGGCTGTTTATTCTAATTTACTGTGCTCTTGGCTGTGTTCATGAGGATCAGGACACCCAGGGAGAAGGGGCTGTTTTCCTTTAATTTCTCCCGAAGCCTTGGGCTGCAGCAGAAGCTCCCCTGCCTCTCCAAGTGTGCTGTTCCTCATGGCAGCTCATCAGCTGGGAAGGTGTCAACCATGCTACAACCCAGCAGCAAGTTTATAGAGAAATGTAGAGGGAATAAGAAATTAAAAGACCTAATCTGGAAGAAATGTATGTATTACTGCTGTTACTGAAACACTGGAGACAGGCCAAAACACAGATGAAAGAATAATATGACCTCTAGAAAATTCTGAATAACTGTAGAAGCTAGACCTATTTAAACATCCAAAGGTGACCTGACACTATTTTGACCCTAATACAGAGTGAAATGTACAAAAAAAAAAAATTCAATCTGATACTAGAGGATTAAAAAAAATCATATTAAACAAAGACAGACTGAAAGGCTGGAAGCTGAAGCCACGTAAATTCAAAGTGGAAAATGGGTGATGACTTTTCCTCGGTAGCAGTCAGTCACTGCAAGAACTTCTCATGCATGGTTTCCCCATCACTTAAAATTTTTAAACAAAATCGGATGTCTTTCTAAAACATATCCTTTTGTGGAATAATGCAGTCTGCCCTGGATTGCATAGGAAGTCAAATATTCCCTTCTGGCCTTAATCTAGGAATGGTTGTACTCTTGTTATATAAAGTTACTTCTTCCTATGGAACAAGTTTGTCTCCTCCCCACTCAAAGGTGATATTTTCAAGGCATCAAATGAAACTAGACAAGGTGTGTTTGACAAAAATATGCTGTCAGCTTGACATCTGTGAATCACAGCTATACCTGCGGGGTTCTTAGCAAGTAAATCTCAAGACAGAGGTCTTAAAGCAGCCCAGGTAAACAGCCAGCACTGTGTCACACCCATGGGTGCAGGTGTGCCATCCTGGGCTGTTCTGGAGGGGACAGCCACCACCTTTGGCCCTTTTCCCAGCCCTTGTGCTCCCCAGAGATGATGGAGTGTTGGGACACTGTTACCGTGTCCTTAGCTCCTGTGGTGGGAGCTTCTGTCTTAAGCTTGAGATACAGACAGGAACTCCAGACTCTCTTGCCAAAAGATAGGTGTTTATTCAGTCTCATCAGAGAATTGGAGCCATGGATGCAGCCCCGACAGAGTGAGAGTTACAGAGCTCTTTTAAAGGTAATTTAACCAATTAAAACTTAAAACGAAAGATATTTTTACTTTTCTGCCAATGTGTGAAAAATGCATCAGCAAAGCTTACAGGAACTGTGGTATTTTTCATCCAATAATCTCAAACCACTTTTGCTGCAGAACATGGTTCCTTAAAGAAGAAGAAAGAAGCCCCAGAAAACAACAACTATCCTCCATATTGAAATATTTGCTACTATCTACTTGCTAAATAAACAAACCTAAAAACTCTAAACCTTTTACCCTGTAACAATCCTACATAATATTCTATCATCTAATTCACACGACAGTCAATTCTAATTCCTCCCACAGCATGGGAAGCTTTCTCCACGGACAAAGGTGGGACACATTGCTGTCCAGGGGGGTAGAATTCTTCAAAACAGGCAGAGAGACTTCCTCTGCACTCTGGGTTCCAACAATGGAGAGGCGATTTTCACTCACACTCCAGCGACTGGTGCGTGCCCATCCCGTTTGCACAAACAAAACACGACCAATAAATAAATAAGGTGCCTTTCTTTCCTGCCTTGCAGATGTTGTTGCAACAGCTTTGCAGAGAACCTGCAGGTGGGCTTTGGACTCCTGTTGGGTCCCGCTGCAGAGGCTCCCACGCAGCAAAGCCTCGCAGGTGTTTCCCCCATCGCTGCGCTCCCTCCTCTCCAAGCGCATCTTGCCCACTGCTCATAAAAACACGGCCTGGCCCCACTGCTTGTTTGCCTTCCCTTTAACTGCCCACCCACGCCGAGCCAGAGGCTGTTCCATGGTGCTTAGAGAGGCCGTGGGTACAATGCGAGGCTTTGAGCAGCGAGGGCTCCCTCGGAGCGGGAGGCGCGGCGGGGAAAGGTGACCCCTTCGGGGACGTGGCCGCGTCTTTCACCCCGACCTCCCTCTCCAGGAGCTCTGCTGTAATGGTTGGCACTGCCTGCGCTCCCACCTGCGTCCCCTCAGCCTCCCAGCACACAACTGCACAAACCCCAGCCTGGCTCCAGATCATTGCACTTGCAAAGCAGAGGTGGGTCGCCCCAGCGTCACACACGGCGTCTCATTAAGCACCTCGTGATACCTAAAATTAAGTCAAATGAAAGAAAATTTCCTAAAACACTTCTGTGGTAACAGGCTGTATAGTTGACATGAATTTGGTAAGGTTTCCAAGGCTCTGAGTCTATACTTCCTACAACCTTTTGGGAAAAACTTGGATTTATTTTCGCTTTGCTTCTGTAATAATTACTGATACCCCATGAAGCAGTCAAAATAAAAGAAGCAATGAAAAGCAGGGCAGAGGAAAACAGACCCAAAATACTTCCAGCCTAATGTAGATGGAGGCTGTATGTAATTTTCTTCTCAATTCTTATTGTGATCTAGTAGCTAACTTGGACTTTCAAAGTGTTCTGGAAGTCAGAGGATTATATTGGACAGTGCTAACCTACTTTAATTAAAATTAATTTTAACTTAATCTCTGTTAATTTTATTCTAGGAACAGCATAATGCTGGGGTTTTGTTCTTCAAGATGTGGTTTAGAAGCCACTGTGAGCTGTTTGGATGCTGCTTTCCAAACTCTGGGCTTTCACTTTTAAATATCGTCATTCTCTGGGTAGGCCAGCACTTGCCAAATTCTAGCCCACTCCTTTAGAAGCAGAGCCCAAAACAGACAGGGCCTCACTCACACCTAATTGCTTTTGGAAAATAAACATTTTACTTCATATTTCCAGCGCTCTGCCTGACAACATGGTGGGTCCTGTGCTTCTCATGCATGGAAAGAGATTAATGAGGACATGAGGAACCACCAGACCCATCAGACACCAGCTACAAATGGGTGGGAAGAGCTGCTACCTGGTGCTACCTATCTGCCTAAACCAGACAATCAGTTTGGCAGAGGATCCCAACTTTTACACATTTCATGGCTCATGCAATAAAAACCTACCTGTACTGTGAAGCTTAAAAAGTTCTTTTTTCACAGAAAAGTTTTGCCCAGGTAACAGCACCGGTAACTGTAGAAGAACCAGGGTGCTCCTGACCTTCAGCAATTCTCTGCAGTTTCCATAGGACATCAGTCTGCACATTTTTTTCCTGGTTGCCTGCTAGAAAAAGGAAAGTCTTTATATTTTTGGTACAATAGATGCCTTGAAGTGAAAATCTTTGTAGCCAAATGCTCTGTACAGTACGTTCCTGCTATTCTGTGCAGAAATTCTGTGTAATTCGCTTCCAGTTGGGTTAATTCTAAGCAGCACTGAGAGCTCAGAATGAGGATTTTTAATGCACTGATGTGTTATGCATAGGAGCCCTAAATTCCCTGGTTTTTATGATTTCCAGTATTGTAGTGGTAATAATAGAAGTTTCAGAAGAGCAGCTCTAAGCAGACAAAATCCTTCCAGTCATAATGGATTGGTCAAGGCAGCTACCACAGACTAATGAGTTTAGTCCATATTCCTGAAATTAGGCTACTAATTAAATATATTTCCTTAATTACATTATTCATCTGAAAGGTAAACTTCTTATGCATTTCAGTGTTTTGTGTCTCCTCAGATAATATCCTGCATAATTTCTCTTCATTAATTCTCCCCCCCCACAAAAAAAAGAATATATGTTGATAGATTAATGAATAACACTCTATTTTCCAATCTCTCTCATTCATCTTTTCCCCCTGGACACTTTGGTCTGCATACCACAGGTACCCAGGCAGCTTTCATCTTGCTTATATTTTAATTTCTTTTTATCTCAGGCATGGTAGATGATTTAGTGATAAGATACACTGTCCTAGCCCTGTATTTAGAAGACTGAAAAATGCACTTTCACCCAAAAAGCACAGGTCAACTGCATTTGAAATAATTGCCCTTAAACAAACCCAGCACATTCTACCTTGTTTTGCATCCCTGTTAATGAAATTTTAGATGGGCAGGAAGAAATGTTGAACTAGGAACAGGAGATCTGTATTAAGGAAAGTGGGAGATGGAAAAGGAATGAAGCAAAAATGTAGGAAAATCAGAAGTCTGCAGTAAAGACATAGTAGATAAGAGGGGGAAAAATACAAGAAACTTCTTCAATATCTTAAAATATATTAAAATATCTGTATAAAAATTATACAGAGCCATTGGATGGCTCATAAATTGGCACCTATGTTCAAACTGGTAAAAACTACATTGCTTAAATAATAGAGAAACCATATTCTCTAATACTACTGTAATCAGCCCAGATGGAACTTCATGTTCAGGTTGGAGAAACTCTGAATATAATTACATAGACATAAAGAACAACAAAACTGAAACGTGGGTTAATCACTAGTAGAGAGTAACATCATTTAGAGGTTGTTAGCTTGAAATAAATTTATTCCATATAATGTCACCTCAGACAATTTTGCTCTTTTATAACTGGGCTTAAATTTCATCTAAGTCTTTGGTATAGACACAAAATTTGGCTCTCAAATGCTAAAACAGTAAGTGAAATACTTTCAAAATAAGTTTCTGAAACAGTTGGGACAGAAAGAGATGACCTGTACTCGGGTAATATAAAACCAAATAGAATTGTTTTCACAGGTTTCTCTTCTCTCAGAGAGTTTTTAATTTGTTCTCTCTGTGTCATTACTGCCAAGTCACCCAAATAAAGTCAGCTTTGAACACCAAATAATTAATAAACCCAAACCCACTGGTCTTTCAAAGCCCTTTAACTTCCTCAAGAATCCATTTCCCACTAAGTGCCCTGCAGAATGATGTCACACTAAAGTTACACTGGAAATAGAGCAACACTTTGCATTTCCCCCCTTTCCCAGCTCCAGGAAAACGCTGGCAGGATCTGCAGCCTCTCACCCTCCCACGAGCTCTGGCCTCCTCAGCAAATTCTTGCTGCTGTCTTGTCTTCAGGGAAAGCCTCAGATGTGCAGGCTTATCTCAGTGATTTAAACACAGCTACCTGAGGACGTGATGGATTTCCTTTGCTTGCAGCCTTCCAGTCAGGAGCAGATGGATATCTCAGGAACATGTTATAGCTCAAACAGAGAGAGGTGCCTGATGCAGAAGTTACAGGGTCAGACTCCCAGACCTGTGTTATGTGGGGGGTCAGGCAAGGTGAGCTGGCACTTCAAACCAGGGCATCTGCACTGTAAATCTCAAAGACAGCTGTAGAAGTGTGACAGGCACCAGGAATTTAATGGAGAGCATTTACTTTTTCTTTTTGTCTGAGCTGTAACCCAAGGCTTTGCCTTTCCACCGCATCATTTTGAAAGGAAATTAATTTCCCTGCTCACTAGTTTTACCGAAATTATTTAAAGCAACTTCTCAGCAACCACTTACTTGAGCATAAAAACTTTCTTAACCCCAAAGCTCTCTCATTTCAACACTTCCCTCCAAAAGGAGCTCCACCTGAAACAAAATTAATTTCTTTACCTTTCAACTCAGAACTCCCTATTCAGCTTTAATTGTAACCCTAGGGAAGAGGATTTCCCTCTCCTTTTTCTTCTTATTTCTTATGTCATGCTTCTTATGTCCCAACATCTTCTGAGCACCAGGCAAGGACAGCCTGTGTCACATTTAGCTTCTGTAAAACATTCTGTGAGGAAGAGTAGGCACAGAGGAGGCTGGACCTCACTGTGGGGTCATTTCTGGGCTTGGGGAAGCTCAAAAAGAGAAGGAAACAACTCCAGAAAAACAAGTCTCCAGCTTTGTATCAAAGCAAGGCAAGGAAGTGCCAGGGCATCATGACACAGAAACAGCTGAAAAGTAGTAAAGGAACTGACACTTGCAGTATGGAGAAAAGGGCTCATTCCAAACAGTGCTGGGGGGAAACTGGAGTCATGTAACTCCAAACAGGAATGGGACCAGGCTGGTTACCTGCTAAAACACAACCTGGAGAGCTGTGGGCTGAGGGATCCTCGGTGGGGTGGCAGCAGCTGCCCAGATTTCTGAGCACGGGGCCTTTATGAGCTGAACACTTTAATGAGCATGTTTTCTTTAGTGTTTATTTTCACAGAGTCAGGCTGATCTCATGTTCCAAGAATGGAACCCTTGGATGGAAGTGGCATATCTCCTAGTGAATGTCAACAGTTGATGTGCAGAGAGCAAACAGGATTTCATATTGTGGCAAAAGCTGAGTTACTATTTGCTTCAATTCTCTTTTCTTTGTGACAGATACATTAAGAGTAAATAGTAAAAGAATTTCATTTTTACTTGAAAAAAAAATACCCTAATAACCCTAATTCTATAAGCTGAAG
Organism: Aleadryas rufinucha; assembly: GCA_013397815.1. Taxonomy (NCBI): domain Eukaryota; kingdom Metazoa; phylum Chordata; class Aves; order Passeriformes; genus Aleadryas; species Aleadryas rufinucha. The sequence goes on from VZTH01016313.1 coordinate 39,917, forward strand.
AAAAATGTTATTATATCTACCTAGTAATGAACAGCTTGAAATGTCCTCTGCAAAAGATATCATCATGAAAGACTCCAGTGATTTGCACAGTGCTGAACTGTTGAGGAGGGGAAGAACACACTTAACTGTGAATGAACTACCCTGCAGCAGAATGAAAATCCTCCCTGACTGAAGCACAGGCAAGGCCTGAGTTATCACACCAAGCAGGTTCAGCGAGTGTCCAAACCTCACCAACAATGGAAACCCTGCCCTGTGTGAGCAGCCCAGCTCATCCCTGCCCTCATCCCATGGATGATCACAGGAGATCACGTTTCAAACCACGATGTCCCAGCTTTGGGAAGAGCTGGGCAGTTGGAATTCCCACTGCTGGAAGCTGGTGGTGCTCAGAACCAGCAGGGTTTAGTCTCAGGCTCAAAAATACGGAGATTAATGACTCCCACCGCTGGCACAGCACTTCTGAAACACCTGTGACACATCCCACCCTGGCAGGGAAATGGAACTGCTGACCTCACAGCCTTTCCCACCCCCAGCTCCTGGGGTTTTATGAATTGTCAGTCACACCTAGGGGTGATATCGCTATAAAACCCCAGCCATGCAGGAAAGCTGGCAGGGCAGCTCTGTGGTTTTAGGCTTAGCTGTGTCTGAAAGACTGAAAGGAGGTAGAAGGCTTAAGGATTGGTGTTGACAGCTGCTTTCAAATATATGCAAAGACAAAATCCAGTTGCACAGACAACAAACTCACCTGCAGTTTGGGCTGTAGGACAGATGCAACTGAAAAAAAACAATAAAGGAAAAAGGAAAATAAACCAAATTCCCTCTAAACACCACCTGTGTGGAGGAGAGACTGATACAAAGGTGTTGGCAAAGACTTCTGTGTGTTGCAGGAGGTCCCCAAAGCAGGGCAAGGGAGCTCAGGCAGGCTCTGTACCCACTGCAGGCTCTCATTTCAGTCAAGTAATTGAATGTGGGTTATCCACAGCACCTACCTGGCCACTGTGACCCTGACACTGGGGCAGAGCTCATTCTTTAGTGCTTGTTTCTGCATGAGAAACCTTCTTTGTTTCAAGCACAGTAAGTATAATAAAGCAATAAAAATAAGTATGAAACAGAGAGACAGGACTGGTTTAATCTTCCCCTCCAAAATCCTGTAATGGGAGAAGGCAATGCTGGAAACCAGGTCTTCAAATCATACACCAATACCCCAAACCTGTGGCTGCCCTTCATCTCACTCCATAACCATCAAGCAGATTTGTTGTGTTGTATTTACATGGCATGACATCTGTATTTGTATTTGTATTTGTTTTAAATCTTGCTATAGACAAGGGCCACTCAAACTGCAGAGCTGCTGAGCAGTCTGAGGCACTTTAAATGAGATTTCAGTCCAGGTCTCTCTCCACCATGTTCAGAAAGCGTGTTCAGAGCTGACATGGCTTTCCCAGGTGTTTCCTGCAGGGACAGAGTGTGGAGTGAGCAGTTAATCATGAGTGCATTCGAGTGTCCTGGGGTCCTTGGGTGAAAGCTGTTACAGACATTGAAAGAGTGTTTAATAAGCAGAGCCCCGTGCCCTGAGTGCAGCCTGGGCTCACAGGAGTTCACACACCTCTGAAGAGGTTCAGGCCAAAAATGTAAGGAGAAGCTGCAGCTCCAGGGGCTGCACCTTGCTGGGACTCCCTCCCAGGAAAGCCCATGAAAAGTGTGTCCAAACTGCCCTGTGAGTGACCCAGGCAGTGCTCTTGAGAGGCAAACAGACCTCAGAAGGTGGCCAGGGAAGTTCCCCTTCAGATCATCACCCAGGGATCTCTATCCAGGGACACTCAGCTCCAGATTTTCATTCTGCACATTCAAAGTTAGAGTTGCTCACAGCTGACAAAAAAGACTTTTTATCACAACTAACTCACAAATAAATAATTATTTTTGAGAATACATGTAACAACCATCCTCCTGAGAAATCAGATTAGGAGTTATCAGCTCTCTGGAAATGCACTGGCAAGTCAAAATGCCTTTTTTCTGCCTTGTTTGCATTGTGCTCTCATAAAAGGAAATTGGACATATGAAGGCATTTTTCGACTGGAGAAGGAGTGAAGATGAGGAGTTTGTTTCTCTCTCTCTCTTTTAATCTGAGGGGGGAACAAATTCAGCAGGTCCTTCTCACAAACACAGACTGGTTTTGGGATGGAAGGGACCATAAAGCCCATCCAGTGCCACCCCTTGCCATGGGCAGGGACAACTTCCACTATCCCAGATTGCTCCAAGCCCCGTCCAGCCTGGCCTTGGACACTGCCAGGGATCCAGGGGCAGCCACAGCTTCTCTGGGCATCCTGTGCCAGGGCCTCCCCACCCTTACAGGGAAGAATTTCTTCCTAACATCTAATCTAAATTTACTGTCTTTCAGCCTACATCTTCTTTTCATTCACGGTCTGCAGCCACAGCTCTCTCCTGCAGGGTGGGGGCTCCCTGCTGCCCTTACCCTCACCCCAACCCTCCTCCTCCTCTTTTAAAGGCTGTTGAGTATTACTTGTATGCATTTTTTGATATATGAGTATGATATACTCTTGCACACAGGTTTCACATCACTTTAGATATCACAGCAAACCCCTCCACACAAACTCTGAGCCATGCCATGGCACTGGGCTTGCTGGGGGGGGTTTTTTCTACATAAACCTATTAAGTATTAAGAGAAGTTAATCATTAGCTGCCTGGTTGTACATTAAGACAGACTCCCTCCTTTGTTTCTCAGCGTTATTAAATGCCTTCTGCTTTGAAATGCCACATAAAAGTGATAGATGCCCTTTCTTTAAAAGCCAGGCTTCCAGTCAAGCTATGCTTGGTATTAGTTCAGCGACAAAGAGCCCTCCTTGTTTAAATATAGAAGCCCGAGGCAGATAAGGTTAAGTCAGCCTGGCTGCTGTGCCAGGGCTGCCCTGATAAGGAGCTGCAGGGACAGGGGAGTGCTCCCTGTGCAGGATCCCGACGGATGAGTTACGGCTGGAGACCAGGGGACGGCACAAAAACTGATTAAGCTGAGGCCAGGGATGCAAATGGTCGAGTGTATTTGTGATAAGGTGGTGGAAGGCTCTTGGCATCATGAAAGATGGTTTAGAGTGGAAGCTGCTGCTTAAAACAGCTTCAGAAACAGCAAACTCCACCTGTGTAGACTGAAAATGGGGGTGTGTGTACCCACATGTGGAGTTTATCCTTCTAGCTGGGTTTATCCTTCCAGTTGGGTTTATCCTTCCAGTTGGGTTTATCCTTCTAGCTGAGTTTATTCTTCTAGTTGGGTTTATCTCTCTATTCAACATCTGTGTTCAGAGAGCCTCAGGACTGCTTTCAGAAGCAATGCCATCTCCTCAAAAAACACACACACACAGAGCCCTAAACAAGAATTGAGTGAGCAGGGAGGCAGAAAATCAGGGCTGAGTGAGAGAGAGCAAGCAAATCCCCTTCCCAAACCACTAGGAAAAAAAAGTTTCCCCCCAGAGGAATGATAAACTATATTTTTGCCTAGCAGCTTTTACAAGGTGAAAGTGTTGCTCAGGAGAATAAATGCCTGCTTTGTGTGCCCCCCCTGGAACCAGGAGGCAGTCAAGTCTGGGCTCAGCTAATGCATAATCTATATTTACATGTCAAAATCCCCCCTTATTTAGGTTCTTGATTTACAGTCCCTAGTTTTCATAAAAGTCAGTCATTCCTAGTGAAAGAATGCAGAGTAGATTTATAGGAGCTGCATTATGCCTTAAATCTTAATAGCATTTTTAAAGCATTTTTATGACTCATCCTAAGTAATGTTTTCCCTCTTTTTTCAAGGCATTACTGTGTAAAACCAAATACAAATGCTTACCTTAAAAACAAGATCATTTTAACCAACCCTGCTGGCATCAACGCTGCTGCCATGCCAAACCTTGTCAGCAATGTCCTTATAAGCCTCTGTTTTCAAGCATTCACAGCTTGAATGCAAAATGTGCTTTTCACTGAGGTTTGTCTGATAAGATCTCAACCTGCATGAGCAGTGAATTTGTTTTCACCACCACAGTCAAAATAAAATAAATCTCTGGAGGCTGCTGTGAGGTAGATGAAGGTAAAGGGTCTGATTCTGTGCCTTCTCCCCCACATCAGGTTGCTCTTTGCTTTGATAAAATATATGTCAGCTCAGGCTCAGTCCAGTTTAGAGCAGGAATACCCCAAGTCCATTAATCACAGGCATAGGCACAAAAATGCTGCCTGGGCTCATGTGATTGCATCCATGGATGGGCCCAGCACTGCAGTGTTGGTTCTTAACCAGCTCCCTCAAGAACTCCCAACCTTTAGACAGAAATTTAAATATTATCAAGGAAGTCAATAGCTCAGTGATGTGTCCTAAAGTGGATTTATAGGGAATCAGTTTGTTAAGCAATTTTTTAGGAAAATAAGCACCGAGGATGTTATGGTTATACGATTTGGGGGAGACCTTAGAGCCCTTCCAGTGCCTGAAGGGGCTCCAAGAGAGCTGGAGAAGGACTTGGGACAAGGCATGGAGTGACAGGACAAGGGGACATGGCTTTAAATTGAAACAGGGATGGGATAGATGGGATATTGGGAAGGAAGTCTTCAATATGAGGGTGGTGAGGCCCTGGCACAGGGTGCCCAGAGAAGCTGTGGCTGCCCTGGATCCCTGGAAGTGTCCAAGGCCAGGTTGGACGGGGCTTGGAGCACCCTGGGACAGTGGAAGGTGTCCCTGCCCATGGCAGGGGGTGGCACTGGATGGGATTTAAGGTCCCTTCCAACCCAAAACATTCTGGGATTCTGTGACTTCACCTGACAGAAACAACAGTGGTGGTGACCAAACAAGTGTCCCCAGAGACTCCTTGGCCACAAGCCTGCCTGTCTCCCCCTTTCCCTTTAGCTGTGTGAGGCTCCTGCTCCCGGCTGCACAAAATTCACCTTCAACAAGAGAGGTGGATGAGAAAAATCAAGATCCTGAGTGATCTGCACAATTTTGGGAGAATCAGGAAGTGTGGAGGCAGGAAAGACCAGCTCACCCCGCAGCTGGAGCAGCAGTCACGAGCCAGCCATGGAAAAGGTGCCATCCTGGTAGGAGGTAAGGGCTCCATGGAGCCACCTGGCCAGGGTCTGTGTCTAATTTCCAGTGAAATGCCATTTTAAATAGTACATTCACCCCCAGATTTTTGCTTTCAATATGACTTGTGGAAATGCAGTCATAAACATATCAGAACCCATTTCATAGCTCAGACTAAATTTCAGTATCTCTATTTTACATTTTATCTTGAGATTTTTAGCCTTCTCTTTATGATGAAGGAAATTAAAAAGGGGGTTTTTTGTTTGTTTGATTGATTTTTGGATTTCTTTAAAGAATATATTCTAACCTCTGGTTACTTAACCTGAAAGTGTTCAAAGGAAATGGAAAATATCTGTTATACACTGGGTTATTACCAGCTAATGTATACATCAAATACTATCAATAGAGAAAGAAAAATAAGTTTGGAACAGCAAATATTTCTAGTAAATTATAAATATACTTTAGGATATCTTAAATAACATTTCAAAGAACTGAGAATATTCTCAAACTAAACCAAGTATTTACCCTGGATCCAGTCTTGCAACCTTCAGTCATATGAGAGTCTCATCCATAGTAACTGGGTTTTGAAGGTAAAGACCACTCCATTGAGTACACAGCTTTAAAGCCTGCTGTTATTCCCTTAAATGCTTTAAAATTAAAAATTTCCATTTACAATAGCATTGGATATCAAAAACAGGTTTTAAAACATCAGTCTCCATTCCAAGCTGGTCAAACTTTACAGATAAAAATCAATCATAAATGCAGCTATTACCCTGGTAAATATTTAGATATTTCAGTAGTCTTTGTTAAAGTGTATGAAATTTTTGTATAAACAGCAATTAAAATCAGTATATACTATGCAGAGAAAAAAACCCATTAAAATAAACTATCACACTGTAACATTTTATATTAAAAATACCTTCTCCTCAGGGAATTTATTAAATAGCCATAAGGTCTGACCTAATGACTGGTAGGTATTGAAAAGCAAATCATATTTTGGATACCTACATAATACTTCTAAATCCCTCAAAGAGGTCAGCATCAACTAGTAAATAAACCCAAAATTCCTACCTCCTACATTCCCACAGACAAATAAACATTGATATTTGTATACAATCAGTTAAGCATACTCCAAGAGAAGCATAAATAAATAAAGAAAGAAGAAAACCCTGGGGACTTATCAGCAGAGCTGAAATTGCCCCCAGACATCCAGCATTCATAACACACACCTGCTTTAACAGGTATCAACCTGAGATGTGATTATCCAATATTCAGAGTTCTTGGCTTTGGTCAGCTGTGGTTAAACAGATGCTGAGAGTGGAATATGTGAGGAGTGGTGCTGGAACATCCTGTAGCTGTATGCCAAACACTTGAGCTGCTCCTCCAGACCTGCATTTTGCTGCTCTTCAGCAATTCTCAGTGATTAAAGCTGAAAACCTGAGTGCAGTTTCTGTCCTTTGCTGCGTCTTTGCTACAAATAGGGAACAAACAGGAAACCTGTCCCGTGTTTCCCTGTGCAGGGCAGGCAGAGGGGGCCACACCAGCCAGAATTCCTCTCTGCTGTCTCCTACAAGGGTCCAGCCACAGACTCTGACTCACTTTACCTCCCAGAGATCTCTTATATCAGTTGGAACAGCTCCATCAGGACAGGTTTGATAAATAAATACTCTCCCAAAACAGAGCGGGCAAGTGACAAAGTGCTGCCCCCCAAAACCCAAAGCTGTACATTCCTGCCTCCCCACAGAAAGAGAATTGTCTCAAAGGCCACCACTGGTCACATTTTCTCGTGATTTCCCATATCTAGAGTCAAGTGGCTGTACATGCTGATAGAAATCTCTCCCTGATAAGGTCAGTGCTGCCCCAAGAGGCTGTGAGGCTCCATCCTTTGAGGTTTCCAAGACCAGACCACAGGAAGCCCTGCACAACCTGGTGTGGTCCCAGGGCTGACCCTCTCAGAGCAGAAGGTTGGACCAGAGCTCTCCTGGGGTCCCTTCCAGCCTGAATTGCCCTGGAGTACTCAGAAGTCATTTTCCCTCTCTCCCCTGTACTCCTTCTGCCCCCCAAATCAAGCCTTCTCTAGGAATACTTTCATTTGTGCCTTAATATTTTTTTCAGGAAGTCTGCTGACACTGAATTAAAGGTTCAGTTTGAGAGGGAATTACTTTATGAACACTGTCAGCTATTTCACACTTTCACTGTTATTTCATTACTGTCACAATCCTTTTTCCCCCCAAAGTGAGAGCTGCCAGCTCCAGCTTCCAAATGACCATTGTAATGAAACACTTGATTTTCAAATGTTCATAAAAGCAGGAAATATTTTACACCCCCTGAACTTTCCAATAGCTCAGGAGCACACTTTTCCCCCTCTTAATAACAGTTTCTAATAGTTCAGATGTGTGATCTGTGTGGAGGAGTTTGTGGCTGAGCACACTGGGATACCTGGATCCCAATTGAAACTCAAAAAGCTGAATCTCTTAAGATAAACTAGAGACTGTCATTTACACAGGCAGGGAAAATATATTTTTCAGAACATAAAATGAGAGTGTAAGAGGCCATGAGATGCCAGCCACTCACCCTTCTGCCCTTGGACAATCAATCTGTGCTGCCTGCAGTATGTGTGTACCTCGGTTCCTTTAAAATTAAACTTCTCTGGTATAGATTCCAAAATCTCCCTTAGAAATTTTTCATTCAAGAGGTAAGGGCATTATAACATGCTCTCATGGTTTTGGCTGTTGTTGCTATTTGAAACATGTCCTATTTTGCTCTGTTTTCTATTTTTTTCCCTCATGTGTGCACTGTGCAATGGGAGCTCGGACACCAACTGTCCTTGTGCTCAATAGATGTGATTACAATGTACCTCACTGCCTGTACATCTGGGAGCTCCCTGGCAGCCTGGGAGCTGCTCATTGAAGTGTTGCATCTCTTGACCACTCAGAGCTGAACACTCATTTGGCAGGAGACAACCAGCACGGACAAGCAGGGGCAGGCAATGAGCCTCAGCCACAAGAACGCACGGGACCTGTCGGAGCACGAGTCTCTGCTGCCCTGGGACTGCATTAGCTCACACATTCCTCCCTTGAAAGCTTCTTTTTATTGAGTGTACACCGTGTATGCCTCCGAGCTAGCACTCCCTTCCTGGCTCCATCCAACTTGGAGTGGGAATAAACCACTTCAGAGGAAGCTTTTCTGGGGATGAGGAGAGAGGTATTGTTGGCTAAAGCCTTGTGCTCCCAGACTCAAGCTGCTGGCCCAGCGCTGGCTCGAGGTCTGGGGATCTGGTTGCCCTATTGCATGAGCACAGCCTGGCATTGCAAAGGGCTCCTGTGAGGTTCTGAGTCAGCAGAGGCACAGCAGGGCTCCAACCTGAGCCACCAGCCCAGCCACAGAGAGGCTGTGGGTGTCAGCAGGGAGGGATTCTGACAGGACAATGGAAACTCATCCTGCAGTAGCTTGGAGAAGCAAAAGGTGGTGGATGCAATGGGAAAGCAAATATTGTTCAGAGGTTTATCAGCTTGGTGGCCAGGGGCTCACAGGGACCTCCAGGCTTCTGACTTGACTCTGAGGTCCCCACTGACCAAGTTCCATCCGAGACGTGACGATCTCAGCCTTAAAACCTGCAATCAGGTGCTGAAGGAAAACTACAGGAAAGACAGGGATTTTTTCCAAGCGCGTGTAGTGACAGAACAAGGGGAAATGGCTTCAGACTGAAAGGGAGTAGGTTTAGATAGAATATTAGGAAAAAATTCTTCCCTGTGAGGGTGGTGAGGCCATGGCACAAGTTGCCCAGAGAAGCTGTGGCTGCTCCATCCCTGGAATTGTCCAGGACCAGGTTGGACGGGGCTTGGAAAAACCTAGATTTTTAATTTGGGCTCAAAATGCTACCAGAGGAAAGTTATAATGAGCAACAATCCCCAATAAACTCAATTCTATGAAGATCATCCTGTTGTAGTACGTTCTACTCACAATTTTTTTGTAAGAGTGCAATTCCACATACAACAGAGAAAAATGGAACTTAATAGAGGAAACCAGATCCGGTTTAGAACAAGGTGTTTTATAAGTGCAATCATTTTATCAACATTAACATGAGCATCACCAACCTGTTGTGCATTTGTGCACACCTGAATTAGTGAAGATGAACAGAGCTTAACTGTCTGCATTTAAACAGAAGTCTCAAGGGCTTGAGAGGGATCTTTAATCCCTGAACAGCAAATTCTGACCCTGATTCAAAACCATATGCACCAAAAACTCCCCAGGCCCTGCTGACCCATCTACCTGAAAGCTCCCACTGGAAAATCATTCTGCTGCTTACATGCCACAGAATTTTGGTGAATTTTGTGTACTTTTTTAACCAAAGCTGAGCCTGACAAGACTGGAAGGACCAGGACCAGCACAGTGGGCAGTGATTAAATGTGTAACCAGGGGGGATTGCAGTGAGAGCCTTGGGGCAGGGGCACATCCACCGTGCCCACACCACGTGGGAGCAGAAATGTGGGAGCTGAGTGCCCCTGGCAGTGGGAGATGCTGTTGGGATCACCCTGCCCAGGGGTCAGAGCTGCTCCCACCCGGCTTTGGCCAACAGAAACATCCTCAGCTCCACCTCAGGAGGGATGGCTACAAGCTGAAGCCAGACCAATTCCCTCTGGAAAGGCAGCACACAGGGTTTTTAGCAGAAGTTGTCATTTTAAATGAGACTCTGAGTCTGGGGAGGGCGTCTAAGAGCCGACCTCCTGCCTGGCCAGAAACAGGGGCAGACATGGGATCATGTGGCACCTTGGGAGACAAGCTGGCTTTTCTACCTCAGGAATTCATGTGTGTCAAATATGAACTTCATTTTTATCCTCTCCCACTGCCCAGAGATGTCAGAAATCAGTATAATTGCACTGACTGTCAAGACTCCCTGGGAATAATGTGTATTTTCTCTCTTTCTCTCTCATACAGAATCCATCTTTCCTCTGAATAATTACTGCCAGAGCTGAATCAGAGCCTGCCAACGTTGTAGAAAAGAATCCAACCCTTTTCTACAAACTTTCAAAGCAAATATGACTTCACTTTGCTGGGGTTTTTTTTCTTAATTTTTTTACATCCACTGTCATTTGATTCTCTTTGAATAACTTGAATGAGTTTAGGGAAGGCGTGGTACATGAGGAATCTTTGGGCAGACCCTCAGCTGGTGTACAATTGGCTTCAGAAAAGCACTGCTCAGTTACATCCTGAAGATGCATCACAGAGAATTTGAAAAGCTCTCTTGGAGATTATTCACCTCATGTGAATGCCACTGTTCCCCCCAGCTATGTCATTTTAAGGATTTTAGCTGTTAAGTCAGAGGGCAGACAATGGGATGGGACAGAGCCCAAGCAATTAACTCTTCACTCGGTTTTATTACTGAATCCTGAACTGGACTCCCACAGGGAACCTGTAACATGTTAGCCAAAGAAAAAAGGGCAAAACTTCATCTAATTAAAAGTTTGGAAGGTGAAATTAAACAGCAGCCTATGATCTGCACAGAGAAACTTTAAGAAAAACCCAACAAAACAAAATAAAACCCAAAAGGACATTAATGGAAACCTTTAATCCCAACAAAGTATTCATTCTGAGATAATTACTGCCATAAAACCCTCTGACACTGACAAGAGAACTGTCTTCAAAAGTTACATACGTAAGCAGCTTGGAACTTGAGAGAGGAGCTGGCAAGGATGAAATCCTACAGAGATGTGGAAAGGAGGGAAGGTTTTGGAGGGAACTGAGCCTTTCAGCGTTGAGTCACTCCTCTGTGAAAACATGTTATCATCTACAAGAGACTGAGAGAGGAAAAGGACGGGGAAGCTTTGCCAGCAGAAAGCCAGTTCCTCCTATAAATAAGAAACCAGTGGGTAAAAAAAAATTAATAGCAACAGACTGGACCTTGAAAAGCAATTGGGACAAATGTCAGCAATGCAAGGAGATAAAACTGAAATCACTCAGTTCCTTACTCATGGTGCATGAAGTGCTGCAACCTAAAAATCTCCTGCTGGGGTTCCTCTGCTCTTCCCAGTTACAAACGTTTCTGAGATGCACAAAATTAAGGTTGCCACCGTCCTTTGCTCCAGTCCTGCTCATTTTGGCACTTCCCCAGGGATG
>VZTH01016313.1:56554-137636 GCA_013397815.1 Aleadryas rufinucha
GGCTGCCCCCTCCTGTCAGGGAGTTGTGCAGAGCCACAGGGTCCCCCCTGATCCCCCTTTTCTCCAGGCTGAACAACCTCAGCTCCCTCATCCACTCTTCCTGGGAATTATGCCCCTGAATTCATTTAACATATTATCACAAAGCGCTGGAGTTTCACAGAAACACAAACACTTAAAAAGTTAATCAGACATGAAAATGTGGAGGAATGGGAAAGAGAAAAATGTGCTTTGCAAATAATCCTGTGGCCGAGGAATCTGCCTGCAAAGCAGTGAGAAAGGATAAACAGATGATTTCAGTTCAGTTCAAAGAATGTGCCTGGGCTTTTTGATGAGATGGTTGTGGCGTAAAATAAGAATAAACTCCCTCCACATTGGCTTAGTCCTACTGGGAGAAAAAGCTGCTACCAGGGAACATCACATCCAGGTGATCTCTGACAAATTCCCTCCCTGCTCTCTTTCCCTATTAGCGAGGCTGCTTTTCCTTGCAATGCATTAATCTGCCTTTCAGCTCCCTTTTAATCAAAGCCAGGCTTAACTTTGCAGAGGAAAAAGAAAGCAGATGCTGAGGCAAACCACAGAGTAGAACTGGAAGAAACAGTCAGAAAGAAAAGGCTCCTTGGCTTGATAAGGATTTAAGAACTATTTTTCTAGAGGGAAGGGAGAAAGAAAATAACTCCATTTTGTTCCAGCTTGGAAAAATGCCTATACCTGCCTTCTTGTCCCAAATGTAGGAAGCATGAGCTGCTTTGTGCAGTATTTTGCGTGCCAGCTCCTATTTAGTTGTGCAACACAGAAAAAGAAAAAAAAAAAATCAATGCTGATAATTTGAAAATCAATCTTCAGATTGTGGAAATGAAATTTTTATGCTGTCAGGAATTAAGAAACAAGCAAACAAGTGCTCCAAACAAGCAAACCAGCACTCCAAATCAATCTGTTGTTCTAGGGAGGGATTGTATGCAAACAATCAGAGATTGAGATCCAGTATTTCCCCTTTTAATTGGTCATTCCACACCCAACTCATTACAACTTAATTCGTTCAGATGGGCTGAGGAGACAGGAGAACAAGAGAGAACAAGGCAGAGTTTTCTGTTACAGGAGGTTGGGAGCCTTCTGATAATCAATTCTTTGGAACAGGCTGTATTTATGCAACTCCAGCCCCTGTTTGTTACTGTTAAAATTTGCAGGAAATCAGTTAAATTGTCAGTAAGCTGTCAGGATGCACTTTAGTAGGAGGGCTTAATTCACTACACACAATAATTACTTGTCAGAAACCAGGCATGTTTCAAAAGGTGGATGTTGTCTTGATTAAAGGAGAAAAATAAGAGAGGGAGGGAACCACTTTGCACACGGACAGCAAATTTTGACTGCATCTACTGCCAATCTCTGCCCACCCTTGGGGAAGCCAGGATTCAGATCTGCTAAGAGTTTGTACAGTGCTTCCACAGAAAAGAACTTCAGAGAGTCCAAATCCACCCGTCTGCTTCTTAAAAATTTGTTTTCAGGTTTTTAAGGTGTTTCTTGTCCCCTTGAATCAGTGGACAAAATGGACTTTTCCTGTGGGGTGAGAGCTCAGCTACACAAAGCAATGGACAACAAGGCACTAACTCGTGCAAGGGGGTGTGAAGCTGGAAAAGAATTTGAATTCTCTTGGGAAATGAATAGATATTGACTTTGCAATTTAATCATCTAGTACTACAGCCTTTGGAGAGGTGAGAACACAGCTCTGCTGAACCCCTCTGTGAATACTCCTGCATTAAAGATGTCACTTTTAAGCAAAATGCTTTTGCCTCGAGTATCTGCAAACAGCTCACCAGCATCCACCTCCTGGTTTCGTTTTTCCATTCTCCCATTCCTACAGAAGCCTTTTAAAATCTCTCTCCACATTCTTATCTTTCCCCTTCCTTATCTTCAGTGTTTAAGTAGAAACTGAACCCTAATATTAGAATTCCCAACTCAAAAATATCAGCAGGTCAGTATCAGTCTCATTAAAGAATTTTATGTCACTGCTTGGATCTATGGGTATAAGTTTTTTTACCCTGAACTCGAGTGGTTCACATAAATACCAAAGTTGTGATGAATTATTCTGAGAAGTAAATAAATAATTATTAAAAAAAAACAACCCCAAACCCTACTCTTTTCTAAGCTATTATTACTCTGCTTCTTGCCAGCAATTCAATTTTTAGTTGAACTTTTAGAATACAATTTTGGGCAGCAAGTGATCATCCAAACCAAATCCATTCCTGATTAAGGAGCCTGTGATTGTCCCTGTTTTCTGTCTCCAGAGTCAGCTACACCAAAAAATGATCACAGATTATTTGCTCAGACACTCAACATCAACACTCTGGGCCAGGTTTCTTGATGTATAATAAATGCCTCTCTCTGGCTGCAGTGTCTCTAAATTGGCAGACTGCATTTTAATGGCAGCAAATTATAAATAATTTGCAATATAGCACCAGTCATTTTTACATTGCAATCAAATATTTCATGCTGTCATTTTCCTTAATTATTCCCCCTGAATCAATTCTATGTCTATGTGTGTATATATATACATCCATACACCATTAAACTGAATTTTTTGAGAAATACTTCAGAAACTGACCCAAGTTAGGCAATTTTAGACACTGTTGATCAATAAATATGTTTAATTTACAGGCTGCCTTTATTGTGAAACACATCATGATCAATTAAAACTCTAATGAGAGCCTGCCTTTACTGAAGCTAAGCTGAAAGACCATTTCCTAGACTTTTCACTGACAGAATAAGTAAATCCATTATCATAAAACTGAAATAATTTGGACTTTTTTAAAAAGAATCACATCAGGAATTGAGAAGAAATCAGCCCATTTTTAAAATTCAGCACTGCCAAAAGAGTCCCATGACAATATTTACCATAAGCTTCCCTCAGGTTGTACAACCACCAGTGGAATGTGAGCGCACAGACGTAGAGAAAATGCCCGTGGGACTGAGTGAGCTCCAGAGATGTACAAATTTCAGATGCTTCACTGAACTGAAGACAATTTATGCATCCCTACAGACTCAATCTTATGCTTTTTTTTGTTGTTGTCGATCATGGAAGCCCAAAATTATTCATATAAAACAATGAGAGGGGTAACCAGCACTAGCTGTGCTGCAAGATTTTCTCCAACTAGAAGTTCCTCATCTAGACAACCTAAATGCCCCAAAACCACCTTATTTCCAAAGCTCCTGGCCTTTTGCAAATGGATCTTTAAACAGTTACTGAATACTCTGCCCTGCTCATCAAACATCACAGGTAATTAATATAAGGCTGGTGTGCAAAGATAAATGCACAAAGAATCTCTGCATATTGACCTGCAAACACAATTCCCACCATTTCCTCGCTGCCAAGGATGGTAAAACACAGGTTCCAGAGTTATGGGGTCAAACACAAGTTCCAGAGTTATGGCTTCACTGCTGACAGAAGCTTCAAAATGCAAAACTGAGAAAATACAGACTATAAACCTCTGGGGCTACTTGCACTATTCACAGTGCTTTGAGGAAGGGATTCTCAAAGGGGTTTAAAGGAGCTAAAATCATATTTATTTAAAAAATTCATTCAGTTCACTTTCTGGGTTCTGAGAACAGAAAGGGAGCGGGTTTCTTTCATCACTTATTTCAGTGCTTTTCAAAACTCAGGATGTGCAGATCATGTCCTGCTCTAATTTAACCCACACAAATTCATGTTTGCTACTAAAGCCTGGGAATTAATACTGCTCAAACACAATGTTTCATTAGAACTAATATGGAAAATGTGACTCAGATGTACAATCACTTCCTCTATTAAACCCAGCCCTGAGCATTGTTCCTGTCCAGAAGGCAAAATGACAACAGTTGCCCAGCCAGCACTCAATTCCAGGGCAACAGATGATGGGTTTGTATTAAATCAAGACACACAGAGATTTTAAAAATATTTTTATTATTGTAATGAGACTGCAATATTAGCTAAATAAACTTTTCAATCACTGTTACACTCTATTTTCCTCATAAAGGTTCCAGTTGGGAATGCCACAAAGTATTCTGCAACCTGCACATGTAAAAGTTTATAGAAACATTTAGTATTAAAAGGCCTTTGCAATGTTTTTTTTTTTTTAAAAACCATCAGAGTTATAAATCCAAGTGTATACTGAAGTAGATTTATTTCAGAGACCTACTGACAAACAACTTCATGACCTGTCAAAGAACAAGTTTGGGTGTGCTCACAGTAATTCTGTGGGAGCCTTGTCCACAAGTGCTGCTACAAAAGCAAGAGTAGGGATTGGGGAGAGTTGGAGTAGTCAGTGTGAGCCAGAATTCAGGCCACAGCTAATGACAGTTAATTTGGATTAATTCTCTTGCTCACTTAATACTTAAGGCAAATTTCCTTGTATACTCGTTTTCCCAAGCTAAAGCAACTACATAAGCACAGTTCACAATACACTGAACAAAAGGTATTTTATGGTTATTTATGCAAGATGTGGCAAGAACAACTACAATACACTGCAGTTACAACTCTTACTTTTCTAGTCAGAATGATCAAACTCCCCTTTTCAGTTTGTATTCAAAAAGACTTGAAAAACCTACCCTTTCCAATTATATCAGAAATGTTATTTTAGATTTGAACCAAAAGTTTTCTGGAGCTGGAGACGTCCCAAAGCTGATGGAGTGCAGAATACAGATCCACAAATCCTTGAACAAAAGGATATTGCAATGCCCTGTTACCGTAAGTAGATAAGCCAAGAATTACATTCAAATGAGAGACATTTTACAGGATTCTTTTCACTACAACAAACTCAACTCCAGTAGCTCCAACAAGCTGGGAAAAAGAAGAATTTAGAGTTTTAGCCTAAATGCCACAGTCTTCAGTTTGCAGGGGCAATGTACCATCAGCACCCACTCCTCAGCTGTAAAATTTCTCATCAGCAATACATAGAAAAGACACATCTGACATCAGAAACAACAATGCAAACAAGTACTGAAATACTAGCACAAAAATCAGAAAGGTTTTTGGTGGCATCCTTGTGTATGTGGACCATAAGATGTTAGCAGAAGTATCTCATGGAAAAGCCATTGTTTTGGCTTTGCACAATGCTTTTTAAATCTCTTTTTTCATCTACATTCAATAACATATCAGTGACTGGGGACAGCACCAGCAGTGTCCTGGCCCTGCTGCAGGAGCCCACCTTGCTGCTCTGGAGCTATAACCTTCTCCCACCCTTGGACAGGCAGAATTTAGTCCCCAGGGCGTGCAGTGAGTGCACATTCTAAAATAAAATGGAATATAGCAATACTTTAACTGAAAAAAGTGACATTTCATGGATTTCTGGAATGTTAGGAGAGCAACATTTGGAAGTGAACCTGTCAAAGATTCCAGCCCATTCCATTCCATTCCCAGTTATGGAAATGACCATACAGTGAACCGATTTAAAATAACAGTACTTTTAAACAAGAAATTGGACCGAAAAAACATGATGTTCCAGGAAAGCACTGTGTGCTTTGTGTTGTCTATTTATTTTTAAATATATTTATATTTTTACAGTACAGACTCAATCATTTATACATATAAATACAACAGTATTGAAGTTCTATTAAGATTTGATTCTTAGAAGTAAATGGACCCAACTTTTCCACAGGTAAAAGTAAAGCCTTTCAGCATGTTTTTCAATTTGATTTCTGCTACAGTTGAAAAAGTAGAAATATTATTGTATAATTTTATCATAAGCCTCTTTCCCCTCCTGTGAAAGTGAAGACAAATTTAACAAAAAGCAACACCACAGTTCTTAATCCTGACTTCAAACACATTTAACAGCATTTGCTCAAATCACACAGATCAGCTATTACAGTGATTCAAGAGAAAAATGTATTTTCACCCAGTGGAATCCCAGTCTGACAGACAACCTCATAAACATGGAATTCTCACTCCTGTGCCACCTCCTCCTTCGGCTGTTTGAGTTCAGTCAGAAGCTCCTTCCCAGATTCTCCTGCTTTTGAGGCAAAGAGAACAGCTCCCTCCTTGAAGCCCAGGAGCTTCAAGCTTCTGGCATAATCTGCATACACAGCATGGACCAATTTATGTAAATGAAGCATTAAGGAAAACACAAATGAATGGCAAAATGAAAAAAAACTCAGAATCTTTTTTATTTTCCTTCTTACTCCTTGGCTCTCTCAAGGTGAAAATGCTGAACATTGCTACCAATTGTGCTAATCCATTATTTTTCAGCACAAATAAGAAGAAAAAAGTTGCTTTAAATGCCACTTTTGAATGCATATTAGTATTTATAAAGCAAAATGCAGTGTGCTATAAACTAAACCAGATACATTTCAGATATGCTTAAGTAGCTATCGTGATACCATGGCATAACTTGCAACAGAAATTTTAATATCACTAAGATTTTTTTTTAATTAGACCTGGAGTTATCTACGTGACTTATCAGTGGCTTTTTTGACATATCAGCTGACATCAGTGATGACTCCATAAAACAGGATCAGGTATTATTTACATATGCATCATTATTTATTACATATAATACAAAAGTTTGTGCAACTGCTCAGCTTCCCAGAACACCAGGTCAGATGTGAGGATTTTGGTGAGCAAAGAGGATTTCAGAAAAAGGATATTTGTATCATCATTAACTTCAAATGCCCCGTACTTCAGACAAGCTTCTACAAATAAAGCTGCTCTATCAAAGTACCTCATACTGTTAAATGGGGGGAAAAAAAGAGAATAATTTGTTAGGACACAAACCAGAAAAATATTCCAGGATATCACAGCAAAACACTTGCACAGAGGCTTTCTAAAACATTTTACATCTCCCCTTCTTACTTGCACTCAAGAACTGACACTTGCTATAAATTTTTTTGAAAGATCAGGGCTCAAGTTACTCAGAAAAAAATCATAGATACTATAAATCATTACTGCCTGGTCCATGGGTGATGGCAGTCTTAAAGCCTGCAGTAAAGTGAAACTCCAGTTGCAGCCCATGGGTTAAAATTAATTAAAGAAAAACACGCTAAAATAGAAACAGATGTCAGAAACAACTCTGGCCAAGACAAAACACAGGCTGTGCTGTTCCACCTTTACCTGTGCAACATCTCTGCAACTTTGGTGAAGCAGCCAAGAGACAAGAGGACTAGAATGGCCTTGGATTTCTGGTTGACCTGCGGGGAGCAGAGGTGATCGACCCAACGCCGGAGCACATCCGCGCACTCCTCCGAGCTCAGACGGACCTGCGGGACACAGCAGAGCCAGGGGTGAGTTCCCAGCTGCCACATACAGACAGCACTCTGCTTCTGCTTCATCCTCTTCAGGACACCACTCTGGGCAGAAGCAAAAGCATCTGAAACTATCAGTTTTATTAAAAAGTACACATATTCCTTAACAGGAAAAAGGAAAATCAGAAATATCTGGGTATAACAATACTCCACTCGGGTCACTCCATTTTTACATGTGATTAACATCGCTTTTACCCCAAGTTTTTCTTAATCTAAATCTTCATCTTTTACTGAAGGCTTCGGGACAAAACATCTTTATTTTTCTTAAAAGCAGGATTGACTCATTCAGAAAATCAAAGCACAACTTTTTCCACGCTTTCTTCAGGAAAAATGACAGAAACTTTACTTAAGAGATGCCAAAAAATCCTTGCTGACTCCTGCCCATTTATAATGTGGAGAACTAGTGCTGTGTCTGGGTAGTTTTGCTGTAATTATGTCTGCATACCAAAACAGAAGGTGATGCAAATTTACGTGGGTGGTGGTAATTTTGAAATCAGCTCACACACTACGTAGAACTCAGCACAAAGTCACTGCCCAGTTACTCACCCACATCCAGGAGTGGGTTTTTGTGGTTTATTACCAATTTGGTACTGCTGCAGCTATATGGACCTTCCCAAACCACTGCTCAAAAACGAGGAAATTGAGTATTCCTGCCAATCCTTTAATGTGGACAAGGGCAGACCTGTGTGGTCAGAAGGCTGAAGAACCTGTCAGCACTGACTGAATGGACTGGCTCATCATAGCTGAATGGTATTTCTAATTAATGTTTCAGTTATTTAGGGAGCTTCAGCACCCTCCTCAGCCTCCCTATGCACAGATGCTAGGCAGATGGTGGGTGTTATCAGCCAGGGAAGTGAGGGATTGCACACCTTGGCCAGCCACGCCGCGCGGTTCCACTCGCCATAGGTCTGCAGGTAGCGACAGGCGTCCGCGGCCTTGTCAATCAGGCACAGCAGCTGCACCCCCTCTGGAACACAAAAATGCACTCCACTCAGGAAATTCAGGGAAAAAAGAGTTGCTATCCAAGTGTGGAAAAGGATCTCCATATCCTCAGCACATGAAGATGTTGAGACTGCTCTCCATACAACCTGGGTGCCAGTTATTGGAGCTTCGTCCCGGGCTACAGAGGCCACACGAAGCTCTCATTTGTCTTTGTTCTAAACACAAATTTAGGGGTTCACAGGACTTCTCATCATAAAGACATAATGCTCTTTGTAAATTAAATAAATAGATTTCATAGCTAATTCTTTATTTTAATTTAATGTTGTCAATAGTGTAATTATTAACAGTCTACAGAGTGGGAAGTATTTTTTCCAGGCAAGTACAGACCTTTAACTTTCTTTGCATGTCTGAGTATTTCAGTTTTATGGTGAATAGCTCTTGCATTAAGCAAGATTAACCTGTCCTTGTAAGAAAAACATGCATTTTGAAACAAGTTCTAAGCTGAAAAGGAAACTAAGTCTATATTTCATCTCCTGTTATAGGACATCAAATTTTAGATAATTCTTTAATTAGAAAAGTGGAAAATACATATTGTGTGCTCAGCCTCTTTTTGTGCAAACAACTGCTAAAAGATTTACTCCAGAAGTAACTTTCCCAGTGAAAATGAATCAAGACAAGCTGGATTTTATAACTCAGTTACTGAACATTTTTGTGTTAACTACTCTGGGTAGTGTCTCCTACAGATATGCAACCTATAACATCTATTACAGCACGATTCACACCACTGGTATCCTTAAAAATGACGAGAATTACTGGTTTATAAGCAAAGAGAAAGAGATATTTTACCTGCAAGCTTTCCATTGGCTATCATGTTGGTTGCTACCAGTTTAATGGTGCTCTGAGATGGCCCTGATGAGGTGACAGTTGTGACCAAGCAAGCTTTGAGTGAATCACAGTAATAATGTGCATTCTCTGAACTGGTTTCTAGCAGCAGTTGCACTGCTCTGTCAGTCTGGCAGGAGAAAGAAATACAACTTTGACCACAACATATTAATTTTGTTTAAAAGCCTTTCTATTTTTACCCTTTTTAAGACATGGAACAAATAACAATGAAAGTTATTCTAAAACAGGCTGCAAAAATATCTCCCAGTCTAGTAATGACTAAGAGTCTGTTTCAATAGGACATTTGTAATAAGGACAGCCTTGAAAACCCATAATGAATTTAACATACTAAGAATACAAAAACTCTGCACTGGGTTAATACAAGTAGGAAATAAGAAATATAGTTAGGAAAAGCTTTACTTGAATAGGCTAAGTACATAAAACAGACAGGGAAGAAGAATAAAAAATTCAAATATTACCCACAAACCTGGCCCAAGAGAAGAAGCTGATCAGCACATTTCCTGGTGTGATCATATGTTGACCTCTTCACTTCCTGGAGATTTACCCTTTCCAGCTGGAACTTCTGGACAAAGAAGGAAAAATATTTTAAATGTAAGCCTACCATAAGAAATAAGACCAGGAATCTAAAAAGATATGTTAAACACACACCAGTTTTTGGAACACCCTCTATTTTTAAGTACCAGGAATGTTTTAATCCAGACTGGTATGTTACTAATAAAAGTGAAATATGTACAGGGAAGTGAGTGTTTATTGTGCTGATGACATTCTTATCAAATTTGGTTTTGAACTCTTGGATATACCTGGAAGTAAGAATTTTCACACAGTATGTCATAGCATATATCCAAAGGATTAACCAGCTGCTCCTGAAGGACAGCTGGGTCTGCTTTTGCAGGCTTTTCCTGGCATAAGCTGTGCAAATAGTGGGCAGCAATAGTCCAGAAATGCAGTTCAGATTCGTCCCCATACAGTCTGAGAAGATACAAAGCAAGATGTGAAGTAGGTTTGTATTCTTTCATACACCACATAAAAATATGATATATTTCATTTTCTCAAGGACTATGCATTCCTGTGGACACCACAAGTACTTTGCATTATCAGTGGGACAAACTACAAGAGAAGATTAAGGAATAGCACTCAGCAAGGTAAGTTACAACAGCTATTAAACTGCAGGAATGTTCAGCATAAAAATATGTGGAAATTGGTATTTGTTATTATTATTATTTTACACTTAGTCACTGATCTCCTCTTTCAACCACAAGTTACTAAGTTTGAAAACAGTCTCTGAATACAGACAGACTAAAAATAGCTCCGTTTAGGCAGAGGAACCACACAGAACAAATACACTCAAAATAAACCCCAGGCCTTCCCCTGTTTGTACAGAACTATTGTGAAGTTCTAAATGACATTTTGGGGCATGAACAACTAAATGTAATGTGGCTGCCAGAACTGCAGTTATGAAAGTGCCACCAAGACTGAGGGAAGTTCCCTGTATCCAGCAATCAAATAAAACTGTGTTTCAGTGAGGTAGTATTTCCATTTTGGTCCTAAAACCACTCTGATATATGGGTAACAAAGTAGTTAGGGACTGCACTGAGTTAAAGGACAATTGGGTGAGTATCTAAACTTCAGCTCATTCCTATGCATTAACAGCATCAAGATTTTCCTAGGAAACATTTCCTATACTTATCTGAATCTCTACTACCTGGCAACCAGGAGACATCTCTGCAGGAGAGTAAAACCTGGATCAAGCAGAAGTTTCTTTATGTCACTGCAAAAGAGAAAGTGTTAAAGAATCTGTAAAATGCTGTGCAGGTTTTTTTTGTTTGGTTGGTTTTAAACACACAAATTGGATACATCACATACAAACTGAAAAAAATCAAACCCCAAAATACACAATTTCTTTTCTGAAATAAGAAAATACATCTATGCAGACAATTACAATAGGGATTATATATAATTTGAAGTATAACTGATCTCCAGGAGCAAATGCAGTGAGCCCATCAGGAACTCCTTACCTTTGCAATATAGGGAATCACCACCAGGGTGTATGCAAAGCTGTCAATTAGTCTGCAGTAATTCTACTAATTACAATATTAATTCAATTAAAAATAACCTTGCAGCTATGTAGTGTCATAGCAGAAGGGATGCACATGCATGAATTTAGGTTTTCACAGATGTTTCAAACCGGATAAAAATATGCTGTTACCTTTTCCGTCCTACTACATGAAAGGACAAAAGGAAAATGGAAAAAACTGTAATTTTCACGGTTTAAATGGAATTCCAAAATCTGTTTTCTGTGTAAGCAAAGAAATGTGCACCAACATTGCTCTGGAATGATATCTTCAACAAAGGATTTTTAGAATCGTCTTTTCTTCCTCAGAGTTCAAATATCCCAACAAACCTTGGAGTATTTAAATAGCAGTGTCCAATGCAGTCTGGATCACCACAAAGAACCCTAAATCCCTGAGAAGTACTGCTTAAAACATTTCAAATGCTCACAGGTCAGTTGTAAATCATGCACTGACCCTATCAGTACCTTTAAAGCACCAACTTTAAAATTACATAAAAATTAACTCTTTTTTAAAAATAAAAACTGTCATTATTCAAGCTTATCTTTAGAGAGGCAAAAAGTATTCTTTCTTCATTAATTGTGAATTGCCACAAACGTCAGATTTTTTCCCTTCTCAGAATTCCATAGCTCACACAAGTAATAATAGGAAAATTCTTACTTGGACAATGAATTCAACTGCTCTTGAAGAAGGTTTTTAATATTTTCATTCTCTGGATAATCACTAGATTAAAAAAAAAAAAAAGAAAACACAGAGGTTTTCTACATTACCAAAAGGACAGAATTATCTGAAATGGAAGAGCACTACTTGTAGGAGAAAAACACAAGCACATATATGGAAACAATCTTTTAAATTCTTTTGGTAAGCCATTCATGCAGGATTCTTTACCCAGTTACCGGTTCCAAAATAGCAGCGAAAGATTGGGTTTGCTTTCACACAGCCTCACAGTCAGTGCCAATCTTTCTTTTCCCATTTTTCTTCTCTTCATTAACCTTAAAATTAGTGAAAATGGCAATGCCTAGAGCATTATTATGTGACCACAAGCACAACAGAGGACACAGAAATGTGCTCCTATGATGATGTGATCATGGCTGTCCAAGAGTACAGACAGGTCTATCAGAATATCAGAGCATCACTTCCAGTTACACTGCAGGAACAATTCTGACTGCTGCATTAACTTCTAGAGCAAAGAGAACACACAGTTTTCCTGAGAAGTAATATAATGACATAAAAATATTGTCAGGACTTAAAGCAGACTGCAGTTTTTAATAGCCAAGTGCTACTGAAAGCCAGAAGAAATACCTGACCTTAGAGCCTTATCTATTTATTACTTTTAGTAATAAATAGTGAACTAATTATATTTTTGACTGGCCCCAAGAGTGAGGAAACTTATACATCTAACAGTTATTTGCACAGAAAGACTAATAAAAGATGTAGGCTTTAAAAACTAATAATATGCTATATATAGATCTATATTTCTTCTTACATGTCTGTAATATCTAGAGAATATTTCTCATCCCACGGTTGATGCAGCAGGAATGCTTTTAAAGTTAATGAAGCTCTTGGAACAAGCAGGTAGGGACACCAGACAGGTTCTGAAACAAATGAAAAATCATTGTCAAGAGGCTCATGTACAATAATGCTGGGTTCATTAATCAGAAAACGTACCTCCAGAAAATGTACCACAGACAATGCACCACAAGAAAATGTACCACCAAAAATGTACATGAGAAAATGTCCCAGCTTGTTTGCAAGCACCAGGAAAACCATAAATAAAAGTCTTTTCACACACCCAGCACAGGCTGCTAGACGTAAAAGCTTATCTCTACACTCAAGCATAAATATTTCATAGAAGGTACAAGGTTATGAACCATGCTCAAATGAGAATTTCAGGATATTCCACAGTGAATTTAGCCACAGACTCTCCTGGAATGCATTACACTGCTATTAGGCAGAGCTGTGTACAAGGATTATTGCTACTACATGGGCATGGTGCTAAGTAAGTAAAGCTGTACCCAAATGTATCATAAAGCACGTTTAGTTTTGCTTTGTCCCCATAATCCCTACAGTATAATACAAGGATCAAATTCCATAACCTGGAAAGGATGGTGGGAAGTTTAATTAAGATAAAAATGATACATTAAGTGCTGTCACACAAAGGTAAAAGCCAGTAAGCCTGTGTTCAGTATGAGGTATGGGTGACAGGCAGTAAATGCTACCCAGTGACTTAGGAGTAAAACAAGTACCAAAACCAGCTCCATTATTAAATATTCACAGTTCCCTGTATTTTGTATGCAGTGAGTGATGTAGGACTCTTGTAAATGTGATTTGGTAATTAAAACATTACCACAGAGCAGAGGCAGGAGGACAGCTAAATCACAGGCAGCCTTACAGCTGGCACAGCCTCATTTCAGTGAGCTTGTCTTTACAACATTCATCTTTATAACTTAATATTGCAGAACATTCATTTCATAGGAAATTACACGTTTCCTCAAATAAACCCACACCACAGCTCCCCACACCACAGTTTATTACATGAGTCTTAGAATCTACTGTGTTTTAAGGAAATGATTTAAGGAAATTTTCTGTGTAAAGGTAGGATTGACTCAAAAGATAATAACAGGAGAAGTTATTTGGAACACCAGTAATAATAAATGCAAAAAAATGTAGCTTAGTTAACTAGTTAAATATTTAAATTCCCCTCTTAAACATAGGGCTAAAAAGGGAAACAGCACTAATATTGCTGTTTTAAAGGTCAGTTTGAAAAGCAACGACTCAGTCTACAAACACCTGAAAAAAATCTGAAAATACATTTTCATACATTAATAAACGTTTCAAAATCATGAAATGAGTATCAGTGATGCAGGTACTGATACCTAATTGATGTGACAATGCTTTTTAATCAACTTGCTAGATACCTCTACAAAATGCTCTTATTTTGTTCATTTATACTTCAGTTACGATATTAAAAAGTATAAAAAGGTATTAAAAAGTATATGTTATTTAGGAGATAAAACTTGTATTAAAAAACCCATTCATATGAGCTAAGCATAAAAATATCAACTGTAGCTATGAAAAGCAGTAGAGAGGCATCAAAATCTCCACATGTGGCAATTCCCTGTTCCAAGAGAAGTGCTGAGCTCCATTTTCCAACCAGGAGTGCAGAAGTATCAAGCAGTGGATAGCAAAAAAGACATGACCATACCTATTAAATCCTGCTCATCCATCCTGAAACACGAGGGTTTCATGGATAAGTCCAGCACTCGGATGCATCCATCATCTGATGCCAGCACCACTTTGTCTGACGTGCACCAGTCCACATCCAAGATGCGGAAATTCACGTTTCTCCCACTTCTTAAACTGCTCACCATTTGTACCTGGGAAAGTTCAGTTATTTTTTATTTTTAGCAGCCTCTCCATCACCCAGTGTAAGGCTGTGTCACACAGCCAGGAGGCACAGCACAAAACTCACAATGAAAGGTGAAGTTAGCCATAAATCATTTCAATAATGCTTTTTTCTGGAGAGTAGGGAATTTAGAAACCTTGGAGTAGGTCCCATGGTTGCCCTGAAACAATACTATTTCTCAATTTAGAGCTGAGAAAAGATCCTTTTGAGCACAGTGTACAGCTGCCTTTTCGTTATCTTTTCTAACAGGACAGGATTGGATGTATAATAGAACTGAGACTATAAAATATTACTACAGATATTCTGCAAGACTTTCAACTGAAAATGTGAATTTAATTTTAAATGCTTTCATGTAGGAAATTCCTTTATCCTGGAAAAAAAAAAGGAGGGAACAGCTACAGGAGTATCTTGTGGCATCAAAACGATTCAAATTTGCTTCAAGGAGAGACTCATTGGCTAATATCCTACTCTGCTTATGGAATTCACAGTAGTTATTCATATCTGTTGTCCAATTCTTATCATCAGTGGAGTTTCATATTGCACTAATTAAGTGTCTGAGTTAGGAGCTGGTGCTCATTACAAAGTGAACAGGAAAAATTAAAATTCCTGTTTCACATTCTGATACCTTGAACTTATTCTGAGGACGTAAGTTAAAACAGTACAATTTTATTTCCTTCCCCATGGTACTATAATCCCCTGAAAGACCTACAAAGCAAACCCCAGAAGGTTTGTGAAAATAACTACAAGGCTCCTGAGTAGGATGAGAAGCTAGACAATGTTAATGAACAAGTGTCTGGTTTTCTGGTAGTCCCTAATAAATTAAAGCTACTCTTGACCATACACAGAAGAAACCTGCAGTAAAAGCAATCTCTTGTCCACAGACTGGGGACTCCCCCTTAAATTTTCAAGGTCTGCCTCAAAACCACTACAAGAAGATGACAAAGAGTATCTCAGACACATTGTCAGCTTTAAGAGTGAAAGACACTTCTCACTGATGGCAGCTTAAAGGTGCTTTATAGGGAGCAAAACTCTTCTGAGAAAAGCCACATGACTTTATCATACAACTGCCAGTAAGAAATCATGACTCTGAAACTTAATCCTCCACTCATCCTGATTTTCAGAGGTAATATGTGTACTTCGAAGAGAAGTGCCTATCAAACCCACAGTCACTTACCTCTTTTGAATCCCAAATTTCTGCCCCATCGTTGTACATTGCAAGAAGTTTTTGGTTTCCTTTTCCCGGGGCAAACCGTATTTTTTTCACCCAGCTCCGGTGTGTAGGAATCCCCCTAAGGAAAGACAAGATTAGGATCCATCATTCTATACCTAATATTGCAGGAAATTAAATCCTTTCCATGAACTTTGCAGATCCTGCTATTGCACAGACTGAGGAGGAGAACAATCTTTCTATACATGCACACACAAATGGATGTCCAGATTATTAAAACTAAAATGATGAAATGCTCTCAATAAACAGTACAATAGTTAATGTTTTACCAGAAGCCATTGCATATTTAATGTAAAAAAGACATCTAGCTGGTTTTAAAACCTTGATTAAATGTTAATTCTTCTGAAAACACAAGAGATTAAATGTAGAGAACTGTGACACAGTAGACGTTTTCTGAATTTTTATTTCAAAATACTTGCATTTTTCCCTACAGTGAAGAACAAAAATGAGGAAGGATGAAAACATTCCACATTCTAAAACTCACCACCTCGTGTTTGACACACTTAATTTGCTTTCATACCTGGATACTCTAGCTTTCAAATCCCAGAAGTTTAAGTTTCCATCAACATCTCCAAGAACCAGGATATCCCCTTTCCAGGCAATACAAGTAATGCTACCCATACTTCCCTGAAAATATTTAAGAAGCAGAAAAAATCTTGTGATTAATAGACCAAAACATATGAATAAATATTTCAACATTGGTATTCATTTTAAATAAATATTATATGACTTGACAGATCAAGCTCTACTCAGTTAAAACAGAAAAATATATATATGAGATTGTGAAAACAGAATTGCTACGGGTTTTGAAGCTGGAATTCACAGCTCAGATTTCAAAGTACTGCATTAGTGACCATTTGCTGCTATAAAGCTTATCCCTGATTTTTTTCTGGCAATCAAAGCTAAGCAGAAAATTAAAGAATCAATTATATAGATAAATTGGAACTCACATCTGGAGGAATTCTTGCACTGTCTTTTACTACATTTCCCTCTACTGTGAGATGATAAACCTGCCCATCAGCACCTGTAAACACAAAGTGCTCTCTGGCAGAGATGTTCTGGCTCAGCTCTGATTTACTTTCAGCTTCCTGCAACAAGCTTTAAAAAGAACATAATGAGACACAATTATTTCTTTCTTGAAATCAGAATTGCAAGACAAATTCTACCTAATGCATAGAGGCAGCACAAAAAAAAGCATCTATCCTTCTAAACACTTTATTTAACAGTTAACTATTTATTACTTCCACTCTTGTGGAAATGTCCAAGGGCAAGAAACAGTTTTAATTAAAGAACCAGGTAACCAATGAACTGCTACAGACACACCTGAGAGAAACAGGTACACCAAAGTACATCAAAGTCCCACATATAAAAACTAAAGGGAGGCCCATAAAGTTGCTTTGCTCACTATGTACTCAACAATCAGCTCCTGAAGGTTCTGTTCCATAGAACAGTGGCACATGGTGGAAAAACAATTGCTGTAGCACAGGATTCCATCAGAAGGAGGGATACCTGATCACAGAGGATTCCACACTGCTGACTTCAGTGTCTGATGCCACTGTCTGCCGGGCCATGGCCTCCCTGGCTGCCAACTGCTTCTTCCTCAGGCTTTTTAAGTTATGGGAAGGTGACCACTCCTGTGAAAAATTGCCCAGGAAAAATGGAAAAAACAAAGGTTTATTCCCTGAATTTACTGGGGCTTGATAATGATTTCCAAGAGGATTGCTTTCTGTAATACCTCCCTCCATCACCCAAGGGGCAGAGCAGATTTCTTCACCAGAACCTCCTTTTTTTCCTGCCTCCATTTGGTGACAGATGAAATGTTAAAGCATTTCTCTGTATATGCTACAGCAACAGTAACATTCGCTGCAAAATTGTTCAAAGATTTTTGTACTACCTCAATGTATTACATTTATTAAAGAGTACCAGAATTTATTCCTTACCAAAGCGGTGGCTGTAGGGAAGTTTTTAGACATTTCTCTGAGCAGAGTGCAAGTTCTGACATCCCAGATCTCCAGTGGTTTGTCTTTAAATACCACAGCTAGATACTGCCTGAAACAAAAGAGAATTTACTCCAGCAAGAGTCATTTGAGCATTTTACTTCACAAATGTTGTTCACACCGGCACTCTGGAGACTCAAAAACTAAGAGGAAGCAGAACAAATTAAATCCCCCTCTGAAATTCGTGATTCCCTCGAGTTACTGAGGAGCAAAAGAATGTCTGAAAAAGAGTTCTCTTCAAAGCTAACAGAATTATAAATTTCTGACAGGTGGTTCTGCACAATTTCTGTGGAGGAGACAAGGGGAGTAATTCAGAGAGAGCAGGAGCACCTCTGATCTCACCATGTTCAGCCAGAGTCAATGA
Source organism: Aleadryas rufinucha (assembly GCA_013397815.1). Lineage (NCBI taxonomy): Eukaryota > Metazoa > Chordata > Aves > Passeriformes > Aleadryas > Aleadryas rufinucha. Next base: position 74,730 of record VZTH01016313.1, read on the forward strand.
CTGCACCAAATACCAAACACACACCAAGACTGCAGGCTGGACAGACTTCTTCCTCTCCTGCAGATGCATGTCACTTCCTAATCCTGGGATAAATGAGCATAAAATCATCTCACACTAAACACTTGTCAGTCATGTCTTCAGACTGTTCATCTGTGGAGCTGGATGAGTGTAAACACCTTTAATCTACCACTTCTCACATTCAACTCGAAAACAGAGAGGCTGTGCAGCAATTTGTCCTCTCAGGCACTGCATTCATCTCTCTGCAAGTGAACCTCCTTTCTTGTCTCACTCAACACTCTCCAGCCTCTTCATCTAAGCCCATGGCTGTTCTTAATTTTTAATGCATTATTAAGAGCATTATATAGTTGAACTCTTCCAAATTCTCTGGAACTCCCACATACAAAAATATTCCTATGCAAGCTAGAGGATATTAATTTTTTTCCTCCATTGTAAAGAAAAAGCTTTTAAGATTCAGAGACAATGCCCCATTAAATTCAACACGACTTTAATTTCATTTATACAAGAAAGTGAAGTAATTTCCAGAGCACTATGATTATTAGTTTTGATACTGTGAAGACCAGGGCCTCCTGTCACAGGCCTGAGCTCAAAATAATGAGGACTTGAAGGGAAAAGATTTGGTCATTTATCAGCTGACTTTTCAAACAGCTGTATCTCACATCTGGTTTTCCACTAGACAGTTATTATAAAGGTGTGAAATACTTACAAAATGTGAATAATCATCCAATCTTTAATTCCAAACTTCCTAGTTTTAAGTAAGGCTTAAGTTATGGAAAAGAGAATTAACTCAGAATCAAAGTTGAGAAAAACAGTTCACCACTTGCATTCTCCTTAATATTATTAAAATACCTGTTTAATAAACACAATTCCTGTAAGAAATAAAATATTAATTACTGATCTTGCAATATGATTGGATCCTCAAGTGACAAAGTCAGCCACAGAAACATTCACAGCTTTCACACTTGGATTAATATTCTGAAGCGTTTTCCTTTTGATGCTGTTGGATATTTTCCTATACACTCTGAAGTGCTTTTTTTCTTGGAATTTCTATGATGTTATGAGGATTTTCATACAGTACAGTAACATTTATACACTTCCCAAGGCTGATGCACTTACTTCAGATGAGACACCTTTATCATTTCAATGGCTGGCTCGTCATTGCCTCGCTCCCCACGGAATGCAATGCTCCTGCCTGGAGCACAAAACCAGGAGGGAGAATAGAAACAGTCAATAAACTAAACACAAATAGAGAAACAGTTCATAAACTATTCTGTTTGTAAACAGAATCAATTTACAAACCAAACCAGAACCAAATCACCTGTCATCTCTAACATTACTTGTGTCATTGTCAAAGTTTTACCACATTTCATTTTACTGCATTTCAAAGTTTACATTAAATATAATGTAAACTCTACTGTCAAATCTAACACCTGATTCACCTCCAGAGCACAGCAACTCAAATGGATGCATCAGGATTACATAAATATCGAGACAGAGTTCAAAGAGTTATTATTTTCCACTCAAAGCCATGAGAGATTCTCTCTGTTCCCCAAGGAGGAAATTCATTAAGAGATTTCCAGTTTGGTAAGAGAAATTAACTCTGCCATAAACTAAGTCTGATGAGCTTTCATGGTGAGCTACATTCTACACTCATCAGAACCATTCTCTCTTTCTTTCCAGATAAAAGAGTAAATCCTAAGAATTTATAATCTCAACCCCAACAAAATTTTCATCCACTAGAAGGAGGTGTTGGAGAATTCATAGGTGTTATAGATAACACTAAAATAAATAATGCCCTACAAACAGCATCTCCTATTCAATTCCAGTCTCCTTTGCTTTCAAGGAAAACTCAAGCTATAAACTTTAGCTCCTCTTGTAGCTCACAGCTAAATTACTTAAGCCAATTACATGAATAAATCTAGTTACCAAGAACATGAGTTACAGCTCTCATGTCAGAGGCTACAGGAAATCTTTCTCCTCTATTTCAACATCTTAGGAATTTTCTTTCAGTTTTTTCGTAAATGTGAATTTTGTCAAAGTGAATCTGAATCAGCACAGTTTTCCTAGGCTAAAATAGAAAGTTGGGCTCCTAAGTGAGGGAAGAAGCAAAAATCAAACAGTTAAATTGCTGTGCCTTCCTTCAAAGCTTTAAAAGATGAAATGTACCATTTTGAAGCACACCAAATGCTAAGGTCTCAGATATTCACATTTACTCAAAATTTGGTTGCCTGCAGAAATACTGAACCTTTTATGACTTCTGTCTATAAATGTTCTATCCTGATTCACAAGCTGAGTGAAAAATCAGATTCCCATTTTACATGAGATTAATTTCCCAATGCACATATCTTTTCTAGTTTGATTTTAAACAGATGAACAAAAGGCATTATATGAAAAAAATTTACAATGATATTATGCTACAAGAATAACCTCTCTGTGCAGCACCCTGGAAATACAACAACTGAGGTTTTTCCATAAACTTAAAAAAACTCAATTAAAAAAAATCACTTTACATAAAGCAATTCAGAATTAGCCATGTGTTACAAGATTCAGGCTCTTCAATTAGAAATTAAATGGTTCCAGGTTTTCACATTCAAAAATAATTTAAAATTATTGAAGTGCTTCCTGTCTAATCTCCCCAGTTATACCTCCTTGTATTGTGCAAATATTAAGTTCATTACAGATGTATTTATCACCCATTATGAGGCCAAAATAGTTGAAAAAACACATGCAACTTGTTAATTTTGCTATCAACAGTATTTTTTAAACAGTTATTTTTTAACCTTTCAAATTCTTTATAAAGTATCACATTTTTTTGTTTAAAACCCCTTTTACATTCATTCACACTCAAATCCTGAGCACGTGCCTGGCCTGCTGCCGAAACAAACCACAATAAAAGGTTCAACGCTGTTTCAGGTGCACACGGAACAGTGGGTGCAGACTGTGACACAACACATTTGGAAATACAGAAAGAAATGAAGTTTGTGAACAAAATCCACCACTAATACCCAGTGTGGCTGCTTCTAAACCCCCTGCTGACACTTGTTATTCCTTTGATAAGTCCAAGATGTATTTGCCAAGGTTCAAGTCTGTCTGCAGAGCACCAGACAAAAGACATCTTGTGGCTTCACAAAGAAGAGCAGGAACAGTTAATGCTCCTCCTTATTATTTTATTTTGCCATGACAACAGAAGGAATAAAAAAAATTATAGTCAGAACTTGTCACTCCCCAGCAAATCTGTCAGCTCCTGGAGCAGATTCCTCAGGAAACACAAACCTGTTGGAAGGTCCACCAGCTGCAGCTCATTCCTGACCAGTCCCAGATTGTTGGGTGTTGATGTGGCAAAGGAAATGAACCCACTCAAGCTTATCCACTCAATTCCCCTGTGATCAGAAGGAAACACATGGAGCATATCAGCCAAAATATTTGAATTGCTAGAAGTCTGAAGTATTTTTTTCATGCATATTCCTCAAACAACCAGCACAGATGTAAACTTCTACACTTTCCGGAAACATCATATTTAAGCATAAAAAGAAGCTGCACATTAACAGCTATGATGTGAATATAAAGTTACTGAATTAAATTTAAGAGCAGCTTTCTTTTCAGACTGCATTAGTTTTTCTTTGGTTAAAATAAAAAATTCAGGTAGAAACACTGTTCACTTTTGCAAAAAGCCCTCATAGATACTCAATACTAGAGTGGACTGAAAGCCCTGCTCTGATCAAATCAGTGGTTACTACCCAACAACTCCAATTTCCCAGCACACAGGAAAATACTCATGTGGTGGCAGTGTGGGTAGACTTCAATCTTCCAGTCCATAGAGAGGAGAAAAAAAGATGCTACAAAAAGGCCCTGAAGAGATTTCACAAAAGAACCAAAAACGTGGTGGTTTTTTTGGTTTTGATCTTTTAGATCACACCAAAGCAGCTCCCAAGCAAACCACATTGCAGTGCTGCAGGGATGTAAAGTTCCAGGGCTCAGAACATATTGGCTGCACAGATGGATTCGCAGCCAATTCCTGAAATACACCACAGGGCAAAAGGGACAGAAAGTGGCACTGGGTGGGACTGTTCCAAAACAAGACCCTTCTCCAGCCCCATTTCCCACACACACTTGGTGCCTGCAAAAAATGCTGAGTGCTTTATCTGTGAGATAAATCGAGGAGCTCATCTAAAGAAAATTGAGCTCTAATACACACGTGCTCAACTTTATTTTAACACAGATAAAAGGATTTAAGGTTTCCTCAAGTCCTTCAAACACAGATTACTTAAGAGCTGTTCCCAGGACAAGTATTCTGTTACATCAACTGCGTGCTTTGCAAGAATACATGTGAAGTATGAGAAAGATAAATAACAGTATTTATAATTTACTGTCAGTAAATCCAACTCACATTGCATTAAGGAGAAGTTTCCTAAATGCAATGGAGATGGATGAAACCAAAAAGCACTCCCATAATATTTTGCACATAAAATTTAGAGCCATATTTATTATTTTAGTTCAAGCTTTAAAAACATGGGAAGCTTTATTCCTAAGCCCTCAAGAAAAGTTAAAAATTTAGTGCCCAGTCTTTTTCCCAGCAGGACCTATGCAAGTTCAACCATTAATCTGAATCAAAATGAGAAGTATTCAATTATTAATTGAAACATCACAGGCATGATCGAATAGAAATCTACAACTGAAGTGATGGGTGACATTGCAAGTCTCCAAAGGGTCATAAATCCAGGGAGGTCTCTGAAATGGAAGAAATGTGAATTCTGACACTATTTCCATTTATCTGTTACTCAGCTATGTTTTTTGGAAAAAGTCCACTCCTAATGCATTGTTATTGCTGGTAGTTATTCCTCATTCTCTTTCAAAGACCTGAAGCATTTTCTACACTTCTTTCATCAGCTCAGATTTAACAGGGCGAGTCCTTTTTCTCTGCTGCTGCCTGGCCATCTGTCAATACCAATAAAAATCTACAGAAACCCAAGACATTCATAATCAAAAGGAAACCTTAGCTCAGCTAACTGCTTGCACCTGAAACAACTTAATTTTTGTCACTGTCATACACAGAAATTGAGAATCTGAAGACAGTGGTTCGAATTTTAATGATAGAAACAAGTAATGCCTTCCCTATTAAAACAGCCAAAATTTCCTCACAAATGTCACCTTTGCCTACCAGAATTAAGGGTTACATTCAGCTGCCAATCACTTTTCAGACTGAATCCACTCTTTTAAAATGTAACATTTAGGGATTCTATACATTCAGCTTGTCTCAGTTACTTCAGGAGTGAGACTCAGTTGCTTTGATTAATGTTTCCAATGCAAACAAATTACAAAGTGCACTGAAGTGGATAAAAACACAAATTACATTTCTAGTTGGGAATACATTGTTGTGACTTTATGACATGGCAGCTGCTACTTAAATTTAAGGATTATAAAAAAAAGAGAAAGGCAAAATGGGAAATAAAACCATATGTGCTACCAATGTGCTAGTAGATATTTTTCATTCTAATTTCTCTATTCAAGGAAAGTTTTTTTAAGGAGGTGATGAATGTTTGCAAAGCAGTTTCCCAAAGAGCAGTCAGCTGAAATTCAAATGCTAAAACAGCTTCAATTCAACTGCTAAAATTTGGATGTAATGTAGTAATTTTCAAGTCGTGCCTGCAGGCCATAGACATTCTTGTTACAGTCAGTGAGATTTTAATTTTAAAAATAAAAGCTGTTGCAGCCTTGAACTTGCTGAGCTTCAGTGAAAAGGAATGAGCAGCATTGCTCCAGTCACAGCTATTTAGCTCCAAGAACAAGCAAAAGTAGCACTGAGAGCTGCAAATGTGGCACTGAACTTAAAGCTGCACTGCAGGCATTTTATTTGCATGTCTCAAATATATTCTTCTCTGCACTGAAGATGTTTTATTACCTCCTGTACTGCCTATTGTCCACAGGTATCAGACTTGGTTATTTCATGGTTCTTCGAATTTCTCTTTGTAATAAGAATGATTTGTATTTCTCTCTACCCTGAAGGAATCCTGATCTCCTGCTCCCAGTTTCTGCCAGGCAGCACAGGCCACAGTTCCCTTCTTTATTTTCCCCCTCACTTATGCTCCTGGCAGTGGACTGATTGATTTTCCCTCTTTCTGAGCTTTGAAGCTGCTTCCTGCCTCAATCTCCTTATAAAAATAAAATTAAACTCATCAGAAAAGTATTTACTTACATAATTCTAAACAAATAGTGAAAGCTAAGTAATAATCATACATAAAATTAATATTCAAGGTTACCTACAAGTATGAATTATCGTAAAAGGAAGGACAGAAAGGCAATTCTTCCTCCTCCCAGTCACAACACAGATTCAAAGTTTAAATAAAAACCAACAAGAAAAACAACCAGCCAACCAACCAAAAAAATCAGCATGTGACTACATTTGCAGAAGTCTTTAATCTCAAAAAAAAAGAAATCATAATTGCTAACACCCAAACTACTCAGTGGCCATTAACTTAGAACATTTGATTTGCAAAGGACAATTGCCTTATTTTTATTACATTCTCTTCCTAAATACAGAGCACTGAAAACTGTGCTGGCCTTGAGTTATAATTTCAGGGCATTCTCAATTACACACTAGAATAATGATGGTCCCTGAAGGTGTACTTTCAGATAAAATGAAAACATTGAGGCATTATTCAATCTATCTGCATTTTAGAGGTAAAGTAAGAATTCCCAGTGAAAGAAAAACTTTTGCACTCCATGAAAATCAATTAGAAAAAAGAAAAGAATCCCTGTGCCTAAATCTAAATTGCTTGAAGCATTCCCTTGAACTTGTAAAAATTATGTAGAAAGTCCTTCAGACAATTGAGGAAACTGTAACAAATATTTAAAAGACTTACCCTGATAACAGCTTCTGGCTAAAGAAAATTCACAAACATTTTATATGAATTCTACAAAGATTTGTTGAGGACATCTGCCAGAACGGCAATGTATTTTTAAAGTTTCTCAAAAGCTGCAAACTCTTTACAAAGTGAAAAGCCCAAACTAACAGTACTTCCAATAATGCACAAAGCTTTTTTTCCAGTGTATTTATTTCCTCCTCTCTCTCCATCTTATTTTTTTTTTGAAATGTGAGTAGTGGTTTTCATTTTGAGTTCTATAATCACTTTAATAAAAAAGGACTCCTCTTGTGCTGCATAACAGAAAGTAAAGTGAAAATAATTTCATATGTAGATAATGGTATGAAACCAAGAGATTTAAACGGTTTAGAAGAGAAAGGGGAATTCTACTCTTACAGTGACAAATAATCATGCCAGAAACATAAAGAAAGTTACTTAATTTTGGTGGTAGATTCCAAGCAGGTTTCCAGAATGAACTCTCAGAGCTGCCTATTCTCAGTAACCTGTACTTTCCTTAACTTTTTCAGAATGCACAGTAAAATGCAGACCTTAACCAGATGAAGGCTTCATGACACAATTCTGACACAAATTTTTACTAATATTAGTACTAGAAATAAATATTTTATTTTTATGCACCAGTCTGTCTGGAAACATGCATCCAGCAAGCACCATCTTGAATACCTGTGCTATCAGTTATCCAAAAAGTTCTGCCATTGTGTACACACAAACACACAGCACAAAAGCTTTAAAACTTACTCTGCTTCTTCTTAGGATGGATGAATACTGATTCCTGTATTTAGTCTTTAAAAACTTTCAATGAAGAATTATCTTTACTTCACTAGAACTGTTTCAACAGTAATTTCATCCTCAAGAGGACAAAATAAATAAACCCTGACACACAAACTAGAATTACTTCAAAGGACTCAATCCCAATAGTTATAAATAAGACACTGAAATAAAGTTTCTTGTCCTAAAAAGACTTCATTGTCCTGCAGTGCACTAAAGAGACTGGAAGTAGTTGATATGCATCCCAGATCAGCAGGCACAGATGCAATTCCAATATTTCTCTCCATGTAATTTTCATTACAGTTTTGTCAGGGTGTTACAGCTCATACATGGCAAAGGCACTGTCAGGGTAGAGCACTCAACAGGCAATTTTCCTGATTTCATTAACAGCGAGGCAAGACACCCACACTGCTGGGTAACATCACCCAGGTGTTTCAGCATTTGTTTCCTAGAAGGAGTATAGCAGGAATTAAAATGAAAATCTTACTTGACTTCACAAGAATGGATGCTTAGTTCTTTGTGGAGGAGTCCGCTTGTAAGGTGAAACACCAGGACAGAGCCATTGCTTGTACCTATCAAAATTGATTAAAAAAATATAGGCACACATTTTATTATTTTCTTCCATACTTTAGTGAAAGTGCATATTTTACAGTTATTTCTGTCTCTCTCTTATTTTTAGATACCTGTAAATATTATATTTTACAATTTTAGAAAAGCTATTTTAATTTCTAGCACTTAAATCCCACATATTAAACCCTCTGCAGTCATTGATATCCACCTGGATCAAGATATTTTCCCAAACCTTCTTGGAGAGGCTGTAGAAAATCTGATTATCCTTCTTGCATTGCCACAATACACCCACCCAGCTGCAGAAGAAAGGAATGTTTCTTTTTGCTTTGATTACTGGAGATGAGTAAATGCCTCAAGGAAATGTTTTAACTGTTATCCACCAATAATGCCAGGGGAGAATCCTGGCTAGATTTTATGAAATCATTAAAGCAATTCTGCTTTCTCATCCCTGAAATAATGACTTGTTTCAAATTAGAAATCAGTAACTTAGTAGCTTTGAACTTCAATTACATCAAAAACCTTCTGAAATACAGAAACTTACAATTTTCCATTAGCCACTTCTTTATATTCATATATAGTGAATATAAAGAATATATCCATATATTCACTTCTTTATATTCAACTTGATGAAATACAACAATGGGTACCTAAAGAGCCATTCAGGCATGTTAAGACTAGAAAGACCTTGCTGTAAATGCACTTTACACCTATTTGTTCCCTAATCTTTTTATTTCACCTGTTGTAACAGTTATAGCTCATGGAAAACCACAAGTTACATTTTAACAGCATCACATCATGTCATGATAGATTGCCTATGGCTTAGAGCACAACTCTGAAAGAGGATGCCAGAAAAATCAGCTTTAAATAGGGAGAACTCAGAGTTAATAAATCAGGTGCTCACTGGCAACTCTTCAAATATCTAGATGAGTTTAACTACATTTCTGGTAAGACAGAATAGGTTCACCCAGGAAAAGTAACGTGCTGCAAGCGTAATTTTAGAAACTCACATCAGAGCAAAGATAAAGCCTCTGTAAAGTTAATTTACTTATTCTAGGAAGGCAGGGCTGCAGAAGTCAGTATTTCCTCACATTCAGAATGAAGTGAGAGCAACATGTAAAATGCTGAGTGTATCAATAGACCAGTACCACAGTAAATGACAGGAGAAATACAAACTTGCTATATACAGCATTTTTCAGGTAGCACTGCTTAAACCCAGGGCAGGAAAAAAGAACCCAAAGATTCACAGAAGCAAACCAATACAAGGATCACTATCTGCAATAACTTACACAGGATCAACAAATAGATTTTTTTTTTGTACTAGCAACTATATTTGTATTTAATACTGAATATACTCTTTTCAAAGCACTCACCAACAGCAAGGATGGGCTCATACTGTTTGATGTTTTTGGTTGTGAGGGGCGGGCACATGCGGATGGCGAACGGAGGCAGAGGCAGCCCTGACAGAAGCCCCGTCAGCAGGAATTTGAGGTGCACTTCCTGCAGAAATGAACTCCTGAACTCTTCTCCAGCGCTTGCACCTTGCCCTGCTTAAAAATGAAAGCTTTTGTTAGTATGGAATTTTAACTGGAGATGTTATGGAAAGTTTTCAGACAGAAATTTATGTAATAAAAAATTACAAACAATGCATAAGGCACATTTCTTCCTGTTGAGCTTTGTATGATGGAACTTCATGGAAGAATGGTTGCCATCTAGATTTCACAAAGAGGGGATGTGTCAGATAAACTGGCTTCTAAGATTAGGATCAAAAAATCAAAGTGTTTTGGCCAGATTCCATTTTAAAATACTTTTTTTCCTCAAAGAAAATGAACTTGGAACACTGGTCCTCAACATAAAATCCTCAAGAGGATTCATTTGATAATTTCTTTAGCAAACAGGAATTCTTCTACTGCAAATTAACTATTAGAAAATAATTCTAACAAATACCTTAAGTTCTTAAGTAAGGTAAGATGTATAATGATTGAAAACCACGAGAAATTAGTAGCAGTAGTATCAATGAAACAAACTCTTACCAATCATGCTGTCTAATGAGAGGTCTGGAAGTTTATTTTGGAATGCTCCCACAGGGATTCCGCAGAAGGAGACGGGGGAATACAGAGGTGATGCACTTGAACTGCTGCAAAAGAAATGGAAACAAGTTCCTCATGCAAGGACAATCTCCATCCCCAAGGGACTCAAACAGCCCCTGCAGCCTTGGCAGCCGTGTCCTGCTGGGCTGGGGCAGGTCTGTGTCATGAGCAAAGAGCAGAGACTGCACCTACCTAGCTCTTAAAAGATTACATTTTTCCTGGTTATATAATCATGACAAAGATCAATGTTTTAGAAAGACTCTTAAGAATAGAAGAAGTAAAAACCAAGAACACATGGATTCGAAGCAGCTTTCCTGGATATGCAGCACAAGGAATCCATCTGGCAGTATTTTTGAGGACAGCAAGAATACAAACACTAAATCTCTTACGAGCAACAAAAGGATCTGTGTTGAAAATCTGGTACTACTGACATTTAAAAGAATTCTATTTCTTTTATGGCAGTAAGGTATTTATTTTATTCCATGGTACTTTAAAGGGTTATTGCAGCAGAACAACCTTAATACATTGACTGTTCAAAGCACTATATTATTTCACACAGTATTTTGAGAGACTGCTCAAAATGTAAAATTCTAAAGGCTCTGTGTATAAAAACATTGTTTATACCACCCTATTCCAGTCACCTGCTGTGCAGCTTCATATTGCTCAGTGTCAAATTCACACAAATCCAGCAGAAAGCCATTCCCTTACAAAAAGTGTAGTTTTTTACAGACTCATTTTGGTCCTTACATATGACTGAAAGTGAGGGATCCATTCCTAAGGAAAATTATATGGTCTGAAGAAAGCCAAATGAGAGGAAAATGCTCTCCCAAAATAATGTGAATAGTCATTCTATCTTTTTTTTCCTCAGTCCAGACAGTCAGGATGGAACTTCCTTTTAAAGAAAAAAAGAGTAAATAAAGTGCCTTCACTTCCTCAAAGAAAGGGAACTGATCTATTTGGGTGACACAGCTTGTTCCTCTTCCTTTTATTCACACACATGTACAGCACATGAAACACTTCCACACACAGAAGGACCACTGTTGCTTTTAAAACACAATGATATACTGAACACCACGTGTAAAAAAGAGCAGCTTTGGCAAGAAAAGTAAATCCTGTTACCTGTTCCGCACATTTCTGCCAGAAATGCTGGATTTTAATTCCCAGATCATCACCCTGCCATCACTGACTATGAGAGCTGCAGAGTTCTCATTCACTGGGCAGCACACCATGCTGAAGGGACGAACTGTTTTGGTCACCCTGATGGCATCACACTGACTCCTTAAATCATAAACCAGCTCCTGAACTGGGTCTGGATCTGTAACACCAACGGCCCACAGAGGACAAACAATTAGGGTGAAAAATGTGTAATGTTCTCAATCAACAAAGGAAAATTTGAAGAACAACTGAGCTCTTAGATTGAAATCCACGTGCTCCCTGGGCAACAATTAGGAAAAGCAATCAAAAACTATACACTCTTGATCTTGCTGTGCATAACACAGCTTGGAAAGTTCTCCAAATTGTAACTTTGTCTTTGTGCTATATTATTCCATATGAATCTAGAAAAACCTAAAAAAATAACTGTTTCATAGCTGGGCAGAATGTGCACCTGCTCTCCACAATCCAAAACTCCGGGTTTATTGGTAAACCTGGAAGCCAGTAATGAAGCTCACTAGAAATTAGCAAACTGCCCAAACCAAAATAAGCCAACAAAATTCACTATGTTTTCCCTTTTTTCCAGTCTCCACTGTTACATTTAAAAGACCATTCTTAGTTAACATTTCATGAGATAAAAGTTTAATAATTCAGATTTAATCTAAACTTAAGCCCATATCTTAGTTCTAAAATCAAATTTTCCAATTGACCAAATGACTTCCAAAATCCTGTGTTTGTCTGAAAAATGTTTTTTCTTAAAGATAAAAAGAACATCATAGTCATATTTTACTTTAAATATTCTTGTGTATGGGACTGTTAAACTATTTAATAATTAAAGTATTATGTAGTGATAAAAGTATTTTCAGGATATTAATAGTAACTATTTTGTACTTAGTATCAGAGAAGTCAAAAACTGTTTAGGGAAAATGTAGTATAAATTTCAATTTAAATTCAATATATTAGAGACAAAACACTAGAAGGGCTGTAATTCACCATCCTCTGGGGGGCATGATGGTCATTATTGGTGTTAAACTATTAATTAAAATGCAATAAAGTTCATTTCTGGATGGTTTTTTGACACAAAACTCACCTGGCTCCTCATTTGGACTTGCAGTGATGCAGTTGGATCTGCGAACCCTTAACGTGATACAACCATTTTCATGCAGGCAAAATAACCCATCCCTCTGAAAACAAGGAATTACCTGGGCAAAGAGAAGTCTGTTAAGATTGCATATTCAAAATCTCACCCTTTGCAAAGGACACTTGCAAGCGAACCTCCAATTCCTGATCATTAAAAATGTTACCATTAAGGCACACTTCCATGAATTTCTTCAGTTACAGGATTTCTGACTAAGGAAGTCACTTAATTTGGAAAAATAATTGAAAGGTTTTGATTGAACTCTTTGCTGTTACAATGATAAAACCCAATCAAATCTTCCTTACCTGTATGAAAGGCACCCCTGTCCTTTCAATTGCAATCACACCCACAGTCTGATTCACTTCCAGGTCAAGGATCAGAATTTCCCTGGGATACAGTAAGAGCATGTAGTTTCTTTTGGAAGGCAAATATGACAGCTGAAGACAGTCATTGAGTGTTACAGATTCAGCACTGGAAAATGAAACATGAACTTTTATCAGGTTGTGTCAACAAACAGATCAAGTTCAAAAGAAAATTAACAGCTTCATTTTTCCTGCAACTGCATTTTTTCAAGTAACCCCTATTTTCATCACAAGGCAACTGCAGATTTCCATTTATCTGTCAGAGCAGTACAAAGCATCACTGACTTCCAAAAACACATACTGTTGACTTTTGTCTAAATGAGATTATGGAGTAATTTTAAAAATTGCACTTCATTCAAATGGAACAAGTGTAATTCTCACACATCTCAAATCCAAAGCAATTCACTTAGGAACAGTGCTGGCTGCCCTGACATTTGCTGGCATTCATGGGAAATTACCCTCAGACACGGTGCTTACTTCAATTTTTATACTGTTGTGCTTATTACCTTACAGGCTTTAATCTAGGTACATTGATAAAATATACAGGTATACAAAGCATTATCTGAAAAGAAATATTTGCAACCTACCTTGGTTTTTCATTACTGATTAGGATTTTTACTTTATCAAGGGCCTTTTTGGCCCCTGTAGCAGCAGCCAGCTTGTTGTGAGAAGGACTGGAATGGGGACTGGAGATGTAAACTTTCTTCCCTGAGCTGGCAGGAGCTTTGGAAGGGGAGAAGTCAGAGATGAACACAATTCCTTCACTAGTGAGCACTGGACCAAGAAAGAAAAATAGCACAACTCAGTCTGCAGTTTGATCGTGGCATTCCATTTTAATGACATTTTGGTGAGGAGAAATGCTAATAGCTTTGGTAATGCTGTATCAGATAGAAAACTCATAATTAGACAAACAGCACTTCCTGACTGAAAGAGCAGCAGATGGTCCATTACAATCAATTAATATCCACAAAACTCAACTTTTCAAAATTAAGTTTATATTACAAACTACTGTATTACTGGCAGAAAGAGTTATTCTCTCTCATCAACTGTTTTTAAGATTCACAAGAATCACAGAAGACAGAATACACACAGACTGTATATACCATATTTTGTTCACATGCAGAGCATGGCTCAAATAATCATTAATTCACATTATTTATGCTGCAGCATAAAGCTCAGCTGAAGTGTTTATAGAAGGTTGAATGGTGTGGCAGATAAAAAAATCCCCAAACTACAAAGGCTGGAAACTGCACTGTCTCATTGCAGATCAGAAGTGATGAAGCTAAACTCAAGAATGGTGACTCTCTTATTTCTCTCAGTTTCTTTCTGCTAAAATTAATAAATCTGCACTACATCCCCCTTGACATCTGAATTGCTTCTGGTACTGATCTCACACTGAGTCGTCTAAAATCCTTTTTGTTGAAAATAACGTTTATTCTGGGTCTACTTATCTCACTGGCTTCTCCCTCAGCACCCATCCTTTTACATTTCACAGGACTCTCTGTACTTGGCTTTCCCCAGCTCCCTCTCTACACACTTTACACTCCCTTTGTAAAGTCTCAAACATTTCTTTTCAGATCTCTAACTTCTCCACTCATGCCTGCTTTTCCCCTTCCCACACAACAGCACCTCCTGAAACAAGATTCCACACTGGCCAAAGGCTCCCTGTCTTTGCTTTCAAACTTCTTATTGGCATTTCTGACATGATTCTCTCCAATCCATTATTTTTAATTTCAGCATTTACATTCTAGTTTAAACTAGTTTAACATCTACATTTCTAGATTTTCCTGGTCACACATATCCAGGCCCCACTGTTTTATACATATAAACTTACAAGCTAAATGGGAGGGATCAAAGGGGTCAAATGAAAAAGACAGGATATTTTCAGCATAACTCTTTTTCCAAAGTTTGGTGCCTGTGTCTGCATTCCACAGTACAATATAGTTAGGTGGGTGAACTGCAAGCAGTAAATCTCTGGAAGCATCTTGATTCCACAGCCACTGCATGTCTGTCAAAAGAAACAAGGAACAAAATTAATATTTGGGATGGTATCAGTTTGGACCTGGAAATAAATGTCTTCTCTACTCTAAATCCTTTTATCAGTCTTCAGTTCAAGAGTAAAATGAAAATGAGTGTAACACTCAGCTCTTTCAGAGCTGGTAACAGCTTTCCTTGTTTCACAGAAAAGAAAAGACTTCATTTGGTCTGAAAAACTGTAGAAATCTTCAAATGGCATGGTCAGAACTCCTTTAAACCATCAGCGAATCAGTGTCAGGAGTAAATAAAGCCCAATTTATAATGTGCACACAAAAAAAAAGGAATAAAATGAATAAGAGGAAGTGTAGCCAATAAACAAATTTCCAGTGGCTCAGTATCAGACTTAAAATATTACATTTTCTTTCACAGGATTTATAAAACAGAATAATGACAAAAACCAAACAACTTAATTTCATAAGAGGACTTACATAAAATAAATTTTAAAAACCCACCAGGTATGACATAAGCATCATCACAAATTTTTAAAATAGCTGAACTGCTCAAAAAACCCACAGTAAACGTTATTATTTCAATCAATAACATTCATAAAAATAGATTCTACCTTTTTGCACAAGATGTTGGAAAACATCACCATAATGAATTAAATCTCACAGCACTCCTCTGAGGGACAGTAAATCTTACATTTACTCATAAAATGAACAAGCAAACATACAGAGGGCTGGTAATCCCAACAGGAAAACTCCCTGTCAGAACTGAGCACAGTTTACAAAAGGCAGGTGATGGATTTGTACACAATGCTCCATAAAATAACTCCCATATAAACATCAGGCACTATCATTACCTTGAATGGGCTTTGAATGTTCCTGTATTTCACAGCGAGCTGCTCCTGTTGCCACATCCCACACAATTATTTTCCCTGTGGCATCAGCAGAAGCCAAACGTAAGGAATATGGAGAGCCAACATTGTGGTGGTAATTTTCCTTAGCCCATTTAACCTGAAAATACAGATGGGAATTGGTTAAAGCGGACAAATATATAACACAGACACCATACTTCATGTTTTTCAGATAGATAAATAATGAACTCAATAAAAAAGCATGGTAATAGTTAATGCCAACAGCACCTGTAACATACCTTTCAGCTACCATCACTTGTGTAAATTTAAAGTAGGTCCCCACTGTGCTGCAGGACTGCATGGCTGATATTCTCAAATTACATAAATCAACAGTCCTTGTTCCTGAAGGTAACTACAACAATCCAAACATATATAATGTATATATATATATGCCACGCATATAAAGAGTTTACTCAAATATTTAGAGGAAACTAAATGGCAATGTTTAAGGTTCTGTGGGCACCCACAAACCTATACCCACTGACTTCCAAACAAATGAAAGCTGAGAAATTATCATTCCATTTGTATACACATCCTAAAACATGTAATTTTCCAAATCTGACAAATACATTGTGGTATTGGTGAGGAAGGAAGGTTAGTCTTTCATCTGTGTTGGCTCATAACTAAATAACAAAATAAGGCATTGCTGACATTTGCTAACTTTTTGGTTATTTTCAGCACATTGCCACCACTGATTTCCAGGTACCACTTTCCAGTTTGGGATTTCAAACTGCACAGGCTTGTAAATTGGCAATACTTACGAGAAACCTGTATGTTGAAATCTGAAACACTCTGTCAACAACTCCCCCAAGATTACAAGGGGATGGACAACACTGATTTCTTCCTTATCTATCCCACATGGAGCTGTTTTGCTATCTGCTTTGAAGGTGAACTTCTGCCCCAGGAGAGACTGCAAGCACTGACAGAATAAAGAAACATTATTGCTAAGCTAATGGGAATTCACCTGCTACAAAAATTCCACCCTAGCCAGCTACCCCTGTGCTGTCACTGCCTGACACAGAAAGGGTGAGGCAAACAGGACTTTCTGCAGACACTGAAAACATGACATTTACAAACTGAGATAGGATTATCACTGGGCACCACTAACTTTGCACCACGAAACAGATTTACAGCAGCATTCAGAGCCCTGCAGGCACCTTTGTGCTGACCCTCTCAGAGGTGTGAGCAGGATGTAACTCACAAACCAGCTGAATAAATTAAACAAATGTGACACATGCACAGCACACAATCTCTAGTTCTAGCTATAAACTCAAAGCATGTTTCTACCAGAATCACAAAGAATTCTTCAGAGACTCTCCTCTACCTACAAATTTTATTTTTGCAATTCCTGCTTCCCTGCTGTTCAAGAAAGAACTACCCCTGAGGATATCTGCATGTGGCTGTATAACTGTAATTGTAAAAACCTACAAAGCTGTTTATTTCTCAGTTAAATGTATATTACTTCAAAGCAAATTCCAAGTCTGGAAAACATCATTTCTCAAGGGAGGAGTTGTCACCAAGTCCAGAACAACAAAAAAGGACATCTTTACATGACCAGCCCTAAACCAGAGCCCATGTGGTGCTCCCACACCATGAACCTCTCTTCTCTCTGCAGTCACACTGCTCCAACAAGGTTCCCACACGGGACCTGACCTTCTGCTAAAAGAAATTATTTTCTAACAGTATTAGTTACTGTCTGTCTACCTGAATTCAAAATACAGCAGCACTGCTCAGAAAGAGGAACCAGAGGTGACTTTTCTTAATTTTCACAATCCACATCACCTCATTTATAAAGCCTTATTATTGCTGTTTATTAATGCATCAGAGAGGACACATTTTAATTTCAATCCTCTCATTCTTGTGATAGATCAAAAAACTTCTCTTGTCATTAGATCTTCTTCTGTAAAAGCATGCTTTCAATACTCTTTGTAAAGGTAAAATCAGATATAATCCACTTCATACAAAGTCATCACCATCCCACAAACATCTTTTGGACAGATGGACAAGTAACATGGATCCATTTTCAGTGAAGCTATTACCTACCCCAGACACAGTTATGACAGCCAAAGGAGAGGGTGTATTTAAAGGAAAATAGAAAAATGGACTGCAAAAGGATTATGAAACAATTGCTTTTTTCTTTGTTTTCTTCATAACAGATGGAGTGTGTTTTCAAATTTTTCAGAACTGATGCACAGGTTTTTGGGGAGAAGATCCCCAGGGGATGGAATTTGCTGGGCTGAGCCTCTGCTACAAGGAGTTTAAGCCAGACATACACAGCAGATTTCTTACACATCCGCTCCAGTTTATTTGTGCTCTTAGCATTTACAAACTCTTAAAAAAAAACCCAACAATTTAGGAATTGAAGAAAATTCCTTAGAGATGTAAAGGTATCTGCAATCATCATGGTCTCAGAATAATTTCTTATATAATGCCTTTTTCTTAAAGTAGAAGGGGATTTCTTTTCATTCTTCCACCCCATAAATTAGTAATTTTCTTACAGTCTATTTCTGTTCATAAAGCTACAGGTAGTGGCTTTGAAAAATTATCTCATAAATTATTGGGCTTCAGCACTTGGCTTCCTATTGAAATAATGTAACTTCTCAAAGCTAGTGAATGTAACCAAAACTCATTAAAATGCTATCACTGCATGGATCAAAAACTAATTTTTCTACAATTTGTGTACCTAACCTAAGTGAAAATATTAAAGCAGAAGGCACAATCAACCTTTTTCTTCTACTACAAAAAGATCCCACCAAAATCCCCCTACCTAAGACCCTATAATTCTTCATAAATTATTGACTGCCTTCTAAAAAACACAGCACTTGTGCCAAGGACCATCAAACACATCTGCCAGCCAAACAATCCTGTAAACCCTAAGTGAATCTGTCATTGCTGTCCACAATCAAAGAAATGGAGTATCAAAGAAATACATCCTGTTCCACACTCCACCCAAAGTCAAACTCTGCAATTTCAAGCCAAGGACCTTCAAAGGAAAGTACAGGCAGCCTACACTTAAACTCAAATTTCAGCCATTTTATATCACTAAGATGAATGTTCAGTTTTGTCTGCTATTGTTCCTTTTCTACAGGTAAGAAAAGAAGGAAAAGCTTAAAAGTATCTTTCTGGACAAATGGTGCACTTCTCACAACAGGGAGGATCAGAAGGGGCAGTAGAAAAGAGCTTGATTTGATATTTTGTAATGCTTATTTGAAATCCTCTCATGTTAACAGCTTTCACAGAAATGTATCTGTGTTCTGTAACACTAACTAATGTTTCCAGATAGTCTACATTTTATATTCTATATTCTACATTTTCTAGAAAGATACACCATCAACCTCAGCTCGAGTTTCAGGACTTATGGTTTGACTTAGCTGCAAAAGAGATCACGTAAAATACGGTATTTTACATCAGATTTCATGTGAAAATCACGTGGAACATCATGTCAGGTATTTACAGTGATTTAGAATGATAACATCTACACTAGAACCAAGTAATATACCTTAAACCAGGTACATCTCACCTTGACAACACTGGCTTTGTGTCTTTCCAAAACCTGCAAAGTCTGAGCAGAATTGGCATCCACTACCAGCACGAGGGAATGGCATCCATATGCAATCAAACCTTGCCAGCCCCTGGAAGAGCACAGAGCAAAATCAGCAACTAAAACAGAACAAAAGCTCTTCACATCAGGAATGAGGGGTTTTTTTGGTAAGTTGAATGCATGCTACTAGACACTGTATTTGATGTTTATCAGATGGTAAATACTATTTAGTAACATAAAAGCATTATAAAGTAATATTGCACTGTCTGCTGGAACCCTAAGCCACCACAAAGCATCTCTTTGTGTCCATCTCTAAAAACCTTCTTCTGTAAGTTTAAAACATCATACATGAATTCATTAAGAGTATTCCCAAATTTTAGATGTAAGAACACAGGTAATAAATGCATTTGCAGTTACGTAATTAATTGCATATTTTTTATCTATTTATTTACTTATTTATAGACAAAAATGGAGCATGTCAACAATTATAACAGTAACAGGGAAAATCTGCTGAGGCCTGTCTGACTTCAGGATAAGTTAACGACAGAATCACAGAATGGTTTGGGATGGAAGGACCTTGAAGATCACCCAGTGCCACCCCCTGCCATGGGCAGGGACATCTTCCACCATCCCAGGTTGCTCCAAGCTCCGTCCAACCCGGCCTTGGACACTTCCAGGGATCCAGGGGCAGCCACAGCTTNTGTGGCGGTGTCTGGGGCCAGACGCCGTGCCTCCGGATCTCAGAATCGTTCGGGTTGGAAGGGACCTCTGGAGATCATCCAGGGCAGGGTCACCCGGGGCGGGTGGTGCAGGATCGCGTCCAGATGGGTTTGGAATGTCTNTCTCGACCTACTCTGCTTCAATGGGAACCCACACGTCACTGCCGGAGGGACTGGGCCACGCTCGTCCCTGGGCACGGCTTTGTCCCTGCCCAGAGCTGGACAGCAGCAGCAGCTGCCCGGGCTCCCTGCGGGCGCTGCGCCGGCCTCTCCAGGGGATGGATCCATCGCTATCCCAGCCCCCGGTTCCCGGCGCTGNGTGGAACTTGTGTTTTAGTTTGTGGCCGTTGCTATCGTCCTGTCGCTGGGCGCCACTGAAGAGTCTGGCACCATCCTCTGACACCCCTTAGAGATAATTTGTATGCATTGATAAGATCCACTCTCAGTCTTCTCTAGCCCAAACACTCCCCCAGTCTCTCCTCATCAGAGAGANCCCTGCGGGCGCTGCGCCGGCCTCTCCAGGGGATGGATCCATCGCTATCCCAGCCCCCGGTTCCCGGCGCTGCACGGGGGCTCTCTGGACGCCCCGGCACCAGCGTGGCCTCGCAGGCGGAGGCAGCGCCGGGGCAGAGCCGAGCCCGACCCGCGGCTGCGGCCAAGGAGGTGCGGGGGGCACCCGGGACCCGCCGCCCGCCCGCGGCCCGGCCCTCACCAATCCGCCGCGCCCCGGTTGGGCGCNTCATCATCTTTGTGGCCGTGCTGGACCGTCTCAGCAGCTCCGTGGCTTGCACTGAGGGGCCCAGCACCGGACAGAAGGGACACAGAAGGGGCACCCCGGAGCTGCCACCCATGGCCAGGGACACGGTGCTGCTGTGTTGGTTGTACATCCACGGCTGGGCGGGAAAAGGAGCCGTGGGATGTGAGACTCCAGCTCCAGGGATGCTTGTGCTTCTTGTGAGGCTGTAACCCGGGACACCTCACTGGGCAAAGGGCTCACTGTCCCATTTCCAGGTGCTTGGATGCTGCAGGACTTGCTGCTACAGCCAGAGCGTTTTTTTCAGCACAGTAATTTCTCCTCCAAAATGCCTCTTCAGCAGTGAAACACAGCAGTGACAGACCTCTTTGTTACCTTCAATAGCAGGGGTGAAGCAGCACACCTCACACCACAAGGCACCAACCCATCAGAGGATGTCCCCAAGCTGTCCCCAAGCTGTCACTCAGGCCAGGCAAAGCCACCTGGGATGATACATCCCTGTGCAGGAGCACTGGACATTTGCACTGGAGCACACCAGGCTGCAGAGCGTTGAGGCTGGACTCAAAAATCTCAAAAGTCTTTTCCAACCTGATTGTGTGATTCTGTGAAGCGTCTAAAACAATTTTCTGTGCCACAGCATTGATAAGATAACAAGAATGACATACTTCCAGACTCATTATTTAACATACATGGGCTGTTGGGGTGTTTGTTTCTCTTTGAAATAATAGTAATAATTGTTTATTTGTTATGTTTTGTGGAGAAAAAGATGCCACTAGATGGCCAGAGATGGCAAGAATGTAATGCCAGCTACACTCTCTTACAGTGCTGCAGTGTCACTTTGTCACAGAAGATGCAATAGTGCTGATCCTCTTTTTCCTTCTTTTCATTCTAATCACAATTGAATTTGTACAAGTGGGAGCTCAAGAAACAACCTGCAGCTGGTGCCTTTTCCAACTCTTCTGAAGAAATCTGCTCTTCAAGCACAGTACATCACTCACTGCCACTTTCAGGTCACCATAACATTGGAACTTATTTCTTGAAACCGTCTCGTCCCAAAAGATCTCTCTCTACTCTTAAAACTGAAAAACAACAGTTTGGAGAAGTAAAGAGCTTTTTTTGTTCCCTTTTCTTTGTCATTATTTGAGGACTACATGATCTGCACCTCTGGAGATCGATTTTGTAAGAGCCTGAGCAGGCACTAGCGTCATTAATTTTAGTTATCTTTTGTTAATGGTTTGTTTTTACTCTCTGTCCTTGGACAATGTGCTGCTGCTCATGTGTTTGGAGGATTTGGGTTATTTTCTTGCTTTGTTGGATTGATGCGTTGTGAGAAGGGTCCTTTGGAACTTTTATTGCACAATAGAAACTGAAGCTCTTCTCGACAGTTTTCCATCTCTTTTCTTGATGTCAGAAAACCAAGCTGTAAATGAAGTACTGAAAGGAAATAGATGCTTTAAAGTAGTTGAATACAAGGATAGATACCAGAAAAAGGGAAGCAAAAGAGGAAATGAGGGCTGTGTCACCAGACTGGTTGGAAAAAAATTAAGAATCTGAGTGGTTTTCAGGGTCAGATAAGGTGAAAATCAGGGTGCACGAGCCAGGTGAATTCATACTGAAGATTCATCAGAGGGACAGGGAGGAGATGAAGAAAAAGTTTGTGAGCAATGATAAGGATCATTGAAAAAGCTGAAAAGAATAGAAATGTGAGATATCAGAGGGAAAGCAGAGTGTGCACTGGATGAACTGATTCCACTTCTGATCCACAGCTGCTCACTGACACAGGGACTGATGCACAGCAAAGGGATGTAAACTAAAGATGTTCAGAGATGTAAACTTCTTTTTTTTTGGAGTGGTTAACTGTATGTCCTCTTTCACATCTTGTTTTGCATTGCCAAGCGAGAATGCAAACTACATCAAGGCACTTTGTTCTCTCACTCTTCTGTAAATATAATGATACACTTTTGGCTGCTATAGAAAAAATAAAAACCAACCTTACAGCTGTTTAACTGCACAGTCAGTAATGCCATTAAACCCACTAAAACCTCTGGGACTATCAAGTGTCCAAGATGTGATACCCAGTGGGAGAGACTTAATTCCAGACAGCTACAGTAGTCCTCACTGAGGACATATGGAGAATAAAGTTCTGGGTGATTATAAAAACCATTTTAATAAATTAATGTTTAAATAAATAATGAAAACTATGATTTTACATTGCTTTTGGCTCATGACTGTAAATGATTTTTCTGTGAGTTTGAACAAGAGAAAGTGAGACCCAAGCAGGGACCTGTGCAGTCTCCCTTTTAGGTTTCTCCTTTACATAATAGTTATTGCAGAGATATTCCTGTGAAAGCTTCTGGGACCTCTCTGATTTCCATGGCCTTAAGTTAGAGCTGCAGGAGCTCCTGGGATCCGCTGGTGAAGCACCACGTTCTGTGTGCTGTGCATTCCATTATGCAATCACCCCAGTTTGAGATCGGGGTGTGTAACCAATCCACACATGCTGTGGGGCAGGGTTCTATTTGCATTACAAATTGTGCTGCTCTTGCCTTGGTGGTGTCATTTCTACTCCCTGCATTTAAAGCCCCTTGAGTTTTCTGCTGCTTAAGAGTCCCTGGATGAAAGGTTGACTAAAAACTGATGCCATTCTCTCTGATCAGAGGTTTTGCACAGAGCAGGAGACTGGCACAGTTGAGTTTTGCCTCACACTTTGGGTTTTTTCATTTTTTTTTGCAAAGGGAATATATCTAAAGTCAAGATTCATTTAATCACAGTGTAACTTAGTAATCCCAGTAGGGATCTTTTTATTTCATGTTGTATCTTCAGAAAAAGATTAAATAAAAAGTATTGATGAAGGAGATTCTATTTCTGGGACTTCAGAGTTCCGCTAAATTTAACACAAAAATAAAATCAATATATGAATTTCAGAGTGTGGAATATTTAGCTTCTAGAACTCTATCAGCTTGCTGCAAAACCAGATGGCTTTAATCAAAGACTCAAACACTTGTCTCCCTTTCCAAATGCTTTCAACTGAAAAGTTTAAAATTATCCAGAAACTTCCCTCCAAGTGAGCACTTCCCTCCAAGTGAGTATGGTCTAATCCAGTTCCACTGAACCTGCTGAACATGTAAATGTAGATTCCCAAAGGTTGTGGGGTGAACTATGGAGAGACTCAAATGACTGCCTGCAGCCTTATTTTGTTTTGACCAAGTTTCATCAAAGGAGAAATTTCTCAAGTGGTCTGTTGTGGGTTGGTTTTTTTTTTTTTAATGTTTTCCTTCCCCTTACATATTTCTCTTTTTCTAAGGGTCCAAAAAGATGATGAAGTGTAGAATTATTTAATTCAGATATTAAACTTTAATTTCTATGGTGCCAGTTTTGTGCTATTTCTTTCTAATTTGATGCTAGCCACAAGTGTCCATGACTGCTGTAGCACAATCACTGAGGAGCTCTGGTCCTCGCATTTCTTTGTGGTCCTTTGTTTGAATATTCCTGCAGGTGAACATTTACCCACCTCCCTGAAATACATTACTGAAACTGAGTGCAAAATCCCTGGAGAAATACTGCAGAAAAAAGACAGAGATCTGAAAGATGTGTGATCCCTTCCTGACACAAAGAGGGAATGAGATTGCTAATCCCAGATATCAGCACCTAGGGCCAATTTGATTGATTTGGACTTCAAAAATTGGGGGGTTTCCTAGGAAGGGAAATCAGAATTTCCACTAGCAGAACCCTGAGGGTTTTTTAGTGGTGAGTATTCCTGGAGTTCACACACTGGCTCTTGCTTTAGGTAAGCATGGAGGGGTGCCAGGCACTGTGATCCAACAAATGGGTTAAAGGGGAGAAGCTCTGAATATTTCAGAGCTTTGAAAACATCCCAGCAACCTGAGAGAACATTTGTTTATTATTTTATTAGGTATGCAATAAAGGATTTTTTTGTTTGTTTTTTGTAGCTAATAAGTAATTTATCAGCATCAGTGCATTGTGCTCTAAGATACAGCATGAGAGCAACAGTGGTGTGAAGGTGGGATTTGAAATCTGTGTGAAACAATGCAGGACACTCAACAGTTATGAGTCAATCAGTGTTCCTGACAACCTGAGGTTCCATGACATAATTTTTTTAAGAGGAAGAAGTCTCTAAGAAGACAGGCTTCCTGAAAAAATAATGGAAAATGAAGCAAAAACTGATTTTAAGAGCCTTCTGCAACTCAATTACTACAGCTAATGAAAATGTGAACACAGTAATTTACTGAGTTTGATAAAGTGCATATTGGGAAATAGAAGTGTCCTCATGTATATTGCATATTAAATGGATGGGAAAAGTTTTAATCCATGTTATTAATGTTTTGGGTTGTGCAGGGTTTTTTAAACTAAATTAAAAAATTCAAATGTCCAGAAACCATGGTAACCATGTATATCCAGTAAAGTGTTATTAATTTCTGCACATTACATAACCTACACATTAATATTTAAGGTTGGATGCAGCCCAAAAATAATTCTTACGAGAGCATAAACCTTTATTATTTCATGATGTATAATATTTTCATTAAATGGTTTTCACATTCTTTGGGAAAATCTTTATTAGGACTTGTTTGTATCCAGTGTCCAATGGAGTTTGGGAGTTAAAGTGGGACCCTGCTTCAAGGCTCTGGATGGAAGACATCCATGGAAAATAAATGTGTGTCATTCAGTATGTAGCAGTACAATCTGCATGTGGGAAGTAAAAAAAAATCCAGCCTGGCATATCATCCACTTGAACCACAACAATTCCTGCACTAGTGCCTCTCCTCCACAAGCAGGGCTGGGAATTCTATTGCTCTCAGGGTTTATGATGCAGTGAAGCTCTGAGTCTCTTATAAGCTCAAAGGACACTGAAAGTACTTAAATCCTGCTCTGATAATACAATATAAAGTACCAAATAAAATGCTAGGATGACCTGTGAAAGGCCAAATCCCTCTGTAAATACAAGGAGCATTAGCAAGCTGAGGGTGACATTAAAGGCAGGTTTTGTTCACCACGTTTGCTGTTCCTCCAGTGCTCCTTGGTGTTCCTGTGGCTGCCCACTGCTGTTACAGGTGATGGATGTATCCCCACAGTCCTCCTGAGAGGCAGCAGCTGCTTCAGGTAATTATTTCTGAGAAGGCATCACATATTCAGTGTTTAAACCAGCTTTATAATCGCTCTTTTTCCCTAATAAAATACTTTTTAAGAGTGTTACGCAATGTTTTTGCTCTGGGTTTTGAGTTCTTTGGTGGATTTTACTGCTCTTCTTTGTAAAGCATCCTGAAAAATGTTCTGATCTCTTTGATATGATTACATATATTAGGTGGAGGTCTTGAGCCTGGCAGGTAAACAGGAAGAAAAAATAGAAGTTCCAGGAAAATGCCATAAATATGATGCACAAAGCTTACTTTCCATCTCAGCACAGTGATGACCTGTGACTTCCCTCTAGCTGTGCATGATTTCTTTTTCCTCTGGAGTAATTATAAATTGATCACAGGCAGGAAGAAAAGATGCAGTTTTTGGAACACAAGGTTTAAGTGCACCACAGTTCCCAGACAACTCGATTTGGGATTTTCCACTTTTCCAGTTTAAATAAAAGAAAGAATGATCACCGAGGAACCAGTCTTGAAGAGCCAGAATATCATGCAGCAGTCTGGCAGAACAAAATTATCATCTAGTGCAATCTATGTGTTGTCAGCAGAAAAAAATACACAATTTGTGTCATAGAGTAATTCCACACAGCTGCTGGAATCAAAATATTAAATAAAAATCTTTTTAAAATCAGCATCTGGAGCTGGTTCAGTGATGATGCTTTACAGGTTGTGGCTCCTTTATTGCTCAGACAACAATTAAAAGTCTGGGAGCCACAGGAAAGAGAAAAAGCTGTGGTCAGTGCACTGAAGGCAGAACACAGGAGCTGCTTCTTCAAGGCTGCTTCCTGCCAGTGCTGCTTTTCACACTTTAAACTACTTTCTCAGGGGCCATTGAGTTACAGAAAGAAATCAAATGAGTCTTAATACTTTTTCAGATTTCAGGTTTTAAAGAGCTTATGTAAATATTTCCCATAAGTACCATAAATATTTGATCTGACTTTGAAATAGTGCTGAAAAAGCAAGTTTTATGATCACTGATAAAGGCAATGTGGAGGTAAAAATCCTCATAAGGCCCATCGCTTTTGACATATTAAGTGTCCTGTCCTTATAAGTGTCTGCTGGGTAGGAAATGACTTGGCTGAAATACTGAATCTATTAAGACAAATGCCATGTATCCATATATATGAAAATCATCCTCTGAAAAGTCCATTAAAAAAAAAAAAAGAGATCTTCTAGTAGAGATCAGACCCCTGCAGCACCAACCACGAATAAAATGTATTTCTTTACAGCCCTGTTTGAGCTGTAAATGTGGGTTTATGCTCTGTGGCATTAGCAGTATCCATCTGTTTTTTCCCCTTTAGTGAAAGTAGTGAAGAGAGAGTCTATGGCTTTGCTTTACTGCTGATTTTCTGCAGTGTTCACATCCTCTTCTTTAAAGATGATTCCTTAAAATGTGAAATTGCTCTTCCAACATGCAGTGGATGTCACAAAAGTCATATTATCTGCTGTTTTAGTTCATTCTCATATATGCAAGAGAGACTTTGACTGGCTTCAGTTGTGATTAATTGACATTAAGGCCCTCCACGCTGTGGCAATGTTCCCATACTTGATTTTATGTACTTTTATTTACCTTTCCAGTTCTGACTTTTCTCTCTTCGGCACAAGTAAAGCAAAGGAAATTTAAAAAATCACCAAAACCCACCCACAGAGACACATACAAATCACACCCAAACCCAAACAGGCCTTCAGGAGTTGGCATGAAAATCTTTTTAGGAATTTGATCAGTGAAAGATGTCTCATGCCTGAGAAGTGAGAGTTCAAGTGGGAATTATGATGAAATGCAGGAGACTAAGGCATCCCTGAAATCCAGGATTTCTACAGTGTCCTCCCAGCCCTCACTAAGCGTGCCTGAAATGAGCCAATCAGTGAAAAAAATCAGAAACAATAAAGAATTTATGTATTTTTTAACTTCACTCATTGAGGGTCATAAAGCAGAGCTGTAAGAAATGTATCTGTGAACTTAAAATTACAACAGGGCAATTTATACAGCAATGCACAAATGTGTGGTGATTTTTTCACACAAATAATATTTGGAGGAATCTGACAACAGCTTTGTTACAACAAACTTACATGGAAATAACTTTAAAAGCACCACTGTATGAGGTAATTTAAGAAATCAGATTTTTCCAGAGTGCAGCTTGGCTGGGGAATTTAAAATCTGTGTTAGATTTTCTTACTGAAGAAAAAGTACCTCTACCTTTTTCTTTCCAAACATTTTCAGATTGTTGCCTTGAAGCTGAGCCCTAAAGGAGTAGCTGCATTCCTGTGCTGCAAACACTGGGGATGGTTTCACTATTTCATTTTTCCTGCTCTCCAGAGTAGGACTCCTGGGAGAGCAGGAAGGGTGGAATAAATTCAGCTGGAAGTCAGTTCACTGAGGATGTGTTTACAATAATAAATTCCATGACTGGCATTCTTAACAGGACAAATTGTGAGAACATTTCCAAATATTGTCATGTGTAACCATGTCCCTTTTCCTATAAAACAATAAAACAAATTTCACTCTAAGCCAGATCTTCAATTCTGACAAAATTGCTTCTTTCCATTAAAATACAGCTGAACTTTTGCCTCTGTGTTGGTGGTTTCTGTTCCTCCATCCCAGAGGAAATGCTCTTTGTGCTGCACACTTGGGCTGAGCTCGCTGCCTCTGAATCCTGCCCATCCAAACTTCCAGGTTGTTTTCCCAAATTATCAATGTACTGACAGTAGGCTGAATAAAAACCAAACCTGTTTATCTTCTTCTGTGGAGCAGGGGAACATTTTCTCTGCTTCCACAATACAAAGTTCCCTTTGTCATGCATTTGTCTGCAAACTTTACCAGACCTGGCAACTTTAGATATGATATTTCTGTTCTTCATTATGCTAAAAGCCCCCAGATCCCTGATAATAGGATTTTCACAATCTCTCTCATAATGGGGAGCAAGATTATTCTTTTACTGGAGACATGACATAAATTCATCTTCCCTTGAGAATGAATTAATAGAAAAAAAAATTTCTACTCCAAAATTTGCATGATTTAAGGCCTATTTATTCCTTAATTCTTAATGGATATAATTCAATAAGTATCTATATTGATGTCCATGTGGTTTGAGTACACTTGAGGCTTTCAGTGCAGGAGAAATTACTTTTCTAAGACTGTCAGTGCTTTTGAAGGATGTTGGGAGAAGACTATTTCTTGAACCCTCTTTGGGAAAAAACCAGTGGTTTTCAAGGTTTATATATCAGTGTTAAAAGCACAGGATCTGCTGTCACCAAAGTTCCCATCCTCAAAACTTCAGCAGGTGAAAGAAGGTGGCTGCTTGTGGTAGCAATGGAGAGAAATTGGAGAGATGAAGGAGCACAAGACAGCAGTGCAGATCCCCATGAAGCTGATCACCAGGACCCAGAGCTCAGCTGCTGCCAACCAGGGCAAATTCTCTGTGGTAAACACAATTTTCACAGGCTAAGTGTTCAGCTATTCTTTAAAGGCTTCCTTTTAGTTCCTTTTTTCCTGCAAACTCTTTCTTCCAGCAATTCTGGAAGTTTTGCTGTAAGAAGGACCTGATATTCAGTTTTAATACAAATTAGACAACTAATTTTTGACTGACAAGGGCAACAGATCTAAAATGGTGAGCCCAAAGCACTTTCCCCCCGCTTATCAATTCTTCATCCTCATATTTTCATGTTCCTTCTCTTTGTCTCTCTTTGCTGCATTTTGCACATAGTGGGGAATAAGATGTTTTTCGTATAGTGGGTTATTGTAGATGAGTTTTCCATAATAAAACAGTTCTCAAGCTCCCTATTCCCCACAGAATTTTAAATAAAATATCCCTGATTTGAAGACAGAACGATCAAACCGAATCGGATCCCAGACATGCAAGCTTCAGAGCAGAAAACATAAAAAAATAATTAAATATTTAGAATGAGTTATACAATATTAAAACCAAAGGAGACTCAGAGTCAGAGGAATGATATTTACACAGCATTCTTGATTTTGACACCAAAAAAAATGTTTAACCTGTTAACAAAAGTATTCCTCAAATAAAACCACAAGTTCCTAGACCTAACTTTGTAACTTTTTGTAAAAGTAGCTTTAAATTATTAATACATGCTACTTGAAACTTCTGACTTGCATTTTTAATAATAAAACTTTTTTGTACCAAGTAAAATATATGACAATCCTTGCAGGGCTGTTTTCAGCCTAGTGGGAGCCCTGGTCCTCCTGTCCCCAGCAATTTCCTTCCCTCTGCAGGAAACGAGGAGAAACCTTCCAGAAACAGAGAAAGTAGGACCTCAGTTAACCCTCCTCCCACCTGACCTGAGTATAAGAACCTTTTTCACACCCTACAAATGGAAAATAGTTGAGCACACAAAGTGAGCTGTAGAAATTAGGCATAAATCCATAAGGTTTTGTATTTGGCAAAATTGTTTTCCAGAAGGTTTTAAGTCCCCTAACTTTCCAGGGATTAGAAATGCCCATTGACCTGTAAAAGTCAACAAATTGGATAGATGCAGATGATTTATGTGGCAAACAGATATTATTTCTTGCATATTTTTAAGGAAAAAAGATGGTTTTGGAATGTAATCTTGTAGTTTATACTATGTTGTAGTCCTTTGTAAGGTAATTTAAACACAAGTAATCTGAAGGGCTTGTTTTTTACATGGTTTTGACAAACATGACTAATCCATTGTGCCACAATTTACTGAGGGATAAGTGCTCCTTTACAGAGATTAAAAAAAAAAACCAAACCGAAACCCCCAAACAACATCACCAAAATACACAAAAAAATTTCAGTAATTTTCTCCCTTTAAAAGATATCACCTTTCTTCAGTTTTTGTTTTATTTCCCACATTTTAAATCTTTTGAAGGACTAGTTTTGTGACTTTCAGGAACGTATTTTTGCAACAGAAGAGACTATGTTGTCACTGTGAGCATTTGCACTGTTCTACCCCTCTTTCTCTTCTTATTTATGCATTAAAATTTGGGCAGTAATTTACAAATTATTGTAGCAAGATTAGAAATTACACAAGGAAAGTGGCAGGGAGGAATAAGAAGAGAACCAAATAGAAACCTGATTACTTCAGGTATTACCATTGGGATGGTATAATTAAGTGCATTCCTCATTTCATTACAAAATTCAATAAAAAGTATAACTCCATTATTTTTCAGTCAGCAGCCTTTTTTTTTTTTTTAAATTCCAATTTCCATGCTGATCCCCTCAGTCCTCAGAAGGGTTTTGGGGCAAAATGAGTTCTTGCATTTTTGATTAGGTTGAAAACAATCTGATTTGTGATTTTTCCATATCTCTTGAGTTCAGTGAGTCACTGTGTGAGACACCTTCGTGCTCAGCAAGATTAAGCAGTGGGCAGCGCTGTCAGGCTGCAGACACCACAAAATCCTGGTCAATTTGTGGGGGTGGGAAATGATGGGTTTGTTCATAAGTAGCAACAGATAAACTGTGCTACCCAAATATTTTGCTTTTCAGCTGCATTAAGAAAGCCTTTTCTGGTCCTAACTCAGTGGTACCCTAAATACCAAGAAGTTTTTCCTCTGATTAATGGAGATTCCTCCCAAGATGTGACGTGGTGGCTGCAGTGGTAATTAATCCTGTTAAGTGTTTGCTGCTGATACCCATCAGCGTTAATGGCCTGGCAAAAGCATTCACAGCAAGGGACCAACCACGGACAGCTGCTTCAAAAAGGAAAAGTTTATCTTGTTCTAACTGAAATAACAACGCTTCCGTGTCGTAGGGCACTGAACATTCCTCACCACGCAACTTCTCAAAGAAAAAAAAAATACCACCATGCTTATTTTGCTGTAGGAAAAACTGTGTCACGGGGAGATGAAGAAGCTCATGCAGGTCACCCAAGGAATTGGTGGCACAGCTCGGAAAAATGTGAGTTTGTTATGTCCCAATCTGATGCCCTGTGATCCTCAAATAAAAGGATTCACAAACAGCAGGAGGCTTCATAGCAAAAGCTCCTCATTAACTGATACATTGCAGATCTCACGTCAACCCTTCTTTGAAAATCAGTGTTCAGCTGCGAGTAACCATGGTGTTTCCCATAAAAGTGCTTGTAACACTGAAGCCACTTACAGCTACTGGGATACAAAGCACATCTGTCAAAAGAAAATCCTCATTAATAAAGTATGAGAATCCTGGCTCTTCTGCAAAGCCTTAATGTGGCACCAAACCCTTCTCACTGCTTGCGATAATTTTGCCTTTGAGAAGAATGAAGTTTTCTAACGTGGGCTCACATCAGTGGAGTTACTGCGAGGAGGAATTTGATCCCTCCTTTGCTCTTTTAGCAGCAATGAAGAAAACAGCTGCAGTGAGAAGAAACAGTTGCAGAAGACCCGTGAAAGCAGACCAGATGTTCCAGGTCTTCTGGTGTTTGCACATCTGGTGGAAGTGGCTCTGATGCTCTGCACAGGCTGGGATGTGGATGCTCTGGCCCATCCCTCTCTCAGTGAAAAGGATGGTTCCTGGAAGCAGCATTGGATTCATTTGTTCCTGGCTCACCAAAACACAGCCTCCATGTTAATATTCATCATCATAATTAACGTCAGATTGATACTCTGCTGCAAAAGTAAAACAGCAGCAGATCAATTATTTCAGTGAAAAATTGTTGCCTTTTCAAACAAAGCTTCCAAATTTTCACAACAGCCGCTGGTCTGAAACTTGAGGCATTTACATTTTTAATTTCCCCTTGCCATGACTGGTTTTAATTAACAAAAATTACGGTGGCAATGACTGGCACGGATAGATGCTGAAACTAATTACTCAGATGGCATGAGTTAAGATTTAAAATGTAGATTTAATTTTGGAAAAGAACAATATAAATAAAAATCAACTCTAGAGCCCTCATAAAGATTACAGATTGCACCAGCGAGCTGACCTGTCTCTTACAGGGGAGGGGATTTTGTCAGCATATTTGCATGCAGTGCTCTGCCATGTTTACTGAAGCCTTTCCCAGAGGCAGTTTCTCATACATTTGTTATTCCTCTCCATCTCTTTGATTAAACAATTGAGCCCCCTTGTAGCTTTTCTATTTTTACATGTTTTGATCCATTTGGTCACTGTAGGGATATGTTTTCAAAGCTGTCTCAAAGCATGCAAGGCTTTTGATTGTACCTCCTGCAGTCCTCAAATGCAATGACATCTCATAATTAACAAACAGCTCTGGGTATATTAAAAATGTATTCCCACAATTTCATGGTTGAGGAAAAAAAAGATTTAGAAATTACTTGGGTTTTGTTATGTTTTATTGCTCTTGGGTTTTTGTATGGTAGGTCTTCTAAAAGTCAAAGAACAATGAAAGAAATAGCAGAAACTGGGAGCAAAGCAGACATGGAAAGAAAAAGAGAGAAAGGACTAGAGAATGAGATTTGAGTCCCATCTAGTAGTGATAAAAGTTTCTAAAAATCTGGAGTGAATATGGCTGTTTTTTTCCCTGCTCTATTTTACAAATAAAGTCAACAAGTGGCTGACCATTTTTCTGTGTAATTGGTGGCAATTATTTCGATAAAAATCCTGTTTTGTGGACTACCCAAGTAGTCCACAAAACTATCTCATAATATCTCAGAGTTGAAACACTTGGTTTTCAGAAATCTCTTCCTTTTGTTGTGTTTCAGTTCATGTTCTGCTTCTATATTTCACAACACATGGTATAACACATTAATTTCATACTCATGAGTCTTAATTAATTTTCTGTGTTTCATAGGTAACATTTTTGGTAAAGTTCCTTTTAACTTAGGCATTAAAATATCTGCTTTTTAAAAGGCAAGCAGCAGTTTCACCGAATTGCTCCTGTTCCTCCCACAGGTTTGAAGTCCAAGAGGGAGGATGGGATCTGCTCCGTCTCCTTCTCAATCACAAGGACTCAGTTCCCTCAGGCTGGAGATCAAACAGGCTCAAGTCAGAAAAATGGAGACTCCAGATTTCATTTTGAATGCAAACTAAACACCTCTCAGCAAATCAGAAGAGAGTTTTCACCGAAATGATGGAAACACAGCCGGCATGGGCTTCAGGGCAGGAATTATTTCAGGCAGTCTCATTCTAATATCATCCAAAGCACCTCATTCTACAGACCCTAAAGTGTGCAAGAAATAAAATTGTAGGAAGAAAGGCATATCCTCTCACCAAGATGACCAGGCAGAGGAAACAACCAGCAGCTCCGTGTAACACTACCCTGCAAGATCTTTATTAATATTATTACTGCTGTAATAATAATGTATATAATGGGTCTTTTCAGCCAGAGAGAATTTGATGAGCTGATGCTCACACAGTGTAAAATGATGCTGCTCTACTGAAATGAATGCAGCTCTGCTGAGTCATGTGAAGCATAACTTAGCTGATAGTTGTGAAAATGGAGAAGAGAAACCATGGTGGTATTTCAGCAGACAGAATTTGCTCAGATTTTAGGGATGCTAGGTTTAAGATTCCAGTATGTGCAAAAAGTGAAACCCAGCCTTCCCCAACCACAGCCCCCTGTGGACTTGACTGATGTCTCCTACACTTGGTAAACCCTGTTAAACTATTCCCTTGGAGCAGGAAGCAGAGGGAAAAGTCCTGCCCCAGACCAAGCAGTCATGTTTGTTGTATTTCCCCAGCAGTCACTCAGCACATTTTCACGTCAGGAAGGGGCTGCAAATGCCTCACTCTGCCAGGCAAGCTGCACTTTTGGGATGGAGACAGTTTTTAAGTAGGGATGTTTTCAGCCTTCTCAGTTACTCTGGTTAGGCACCACTGGAGAACTGCAAGAAATCCTGAGCTGCCTAAGCCTGTCTATCTTTAAAAACACATATCTCTTTACCTGGAAAGCAAGCCCCTTTCAAGGGCATTTGCTCAATGAGACATTCTCTCCTCTGCATCCTCTCCTCTGCAGGCAGAGCTCAAGGTGCTACTGAAGATTACAGCCAACCCTCTCACCTCCTTTAGATAAAAACCTGAATTTCCCACTGTTGTGAGATGCAGCAGAGACTTGTACCATTCACCCCCTGATTGGACCAGAATAAAAACTCTCCTTTTGTTTTCCAAGAGTTCCCAAACTTCCTTATTTCCCCAGAAGAATCTCCTGTACCAAGCAGTCATGTTTGTTTTGTCATTTCTTAAACATCTGCAATAAGGACAGACATCAGCTGGATTATATTTTTAGATATAAAAATCACTTACACCCTGATGTTTACTCTTAAGTTGCAGATTAGTTTATTGAATTTTCCTTCCTTATTGGCTTTCTTAGGGATACAGGTGTGCTCACCAGTGCAAACACTGCCATTATCTTCATTTGCATTGTGTAAAATGTTTTAAATTTCACCACAGAGCTGGAAATCGTGTCTGTCTGGCAAATTTAGTTGAAACATTCCTGTTTTCTTCCAAGAACCTGGTTCACTCCTCAGACTGCTGAAATTGGATTACACTGAGGAATAAATTATAGAAGGTGCTAAGAACTGCCAACAGCCAGCACCAAAACCTTACAAGACTCTTCTCTTGCAGATAAAGGTCTGAAACTCCCCCAACACAATAAATAAAACCAGGATTCTTGCTGCAGATTTTTAATCATCTTGGAAAACTGACTCAATTTCAAGATTCTTAGAGAAGTTTTGCACTGCATTTACATTTATTACTCCACCTGAGGAGTAGTTGCTCCAAAGTTGCCCTCAATAGAAATCCACTCAGACTCACAGTTGGTAGAATACAAAATTTTGGTTAAGGAGCTAAGCTGACCTTAATTCCAGCACATTGCTATAGAGCTCACTGAGATTGTTTTAATATGCCAATAGAAATTCAGCTGGTGCACAATTCTCCTCTGTTGTTGTGATTTTCAAACAAATCCAGGCATAAAGTTTATAACAGCGTATTAATTCCCAGTCCATGTAATTTCCTGAAGTCAAAAAGGGGAGGATGGAACTGCTCAGAACTGCTGCTTTTCATTCCAACACAGGTCTCCTGCAGGACCACAACTTAGTGCAGCTCAGGGCTGTCAGTCCTGGCAGGGATTACAGCCCCAGCACACCTTGCAGGTGAGGCTGACCACGATCCCACTGATGCTTGTGCTGGCACAGGGTGCACCCAGGTGAGTTTGTTCCTCTGTTATCTTTCCCTCCACCCTTTGCTACCAACTCAGAGCAGCTGCCTGAGTGAAGTGCTGGAACCCACACCCGATTCCCCAGTTCAAATGACCTGATTTTCCCCTCGAATTAGAAGATGCTGATTTGCTTAATGCCTTTGGGAAACAGACTGTCCTGTCTAAATACACACACTGTGTTTTTATAGGTTTTCAATACACAAGGCTGAAAAACATTGGCTTCCTTCCTTGGCTGAAAACTGGGTTAATGAGGGGAAACATCTGCCAGTCTGGAGATTCAGTAGTCCTGGCCATGTGGCAAGCATCTCAACAAAGTAATAAAATCCAACAACTTAAATTAGGGATTTAAGGAATAAAAGGAATAAAAGTTATTTACTTATAACAAGGCTGTCAAGAAACCTCCTCTCTTTTTATTTCTGAGATGAGCTGCTAAAAGTCTCAGGACATGATTTGTCTCCTTCACTGAGGGCAGGAGGTACTGGAAAGGCAATTGTCCAGGGAACAGTGACAGCACACATTCCCTTAGCCAAGGCCTGTGCAAACAGGGAGCAGAAGAGAGGGAGATGATGCTGATGAATTATTCATGAACAGTAAGGCACACTCTCCACAGGGGTGGGTGTATGGAGCCCCCATCTCCATTTCCCCTCCTGCAGCAGCTCAAGGAACAGCTCTCTCAACTGACAACTCCAAAACCCCAGCATTTTGTTCTATATGGGATAAGCAACAATGTCCAAATAGATTTTTAAGTTCTGTAGAAATGCTTCACAGCCTCCACAAAAAGAACAGTTGTACATCCCCAAGCAGCACACGGTTCTTTATTAAATTGTTTGGTTGAAGTTTTGAAAAAAACTCAGTCTATTCCTCCTGAAAGATGCCATACTGACAATCTGGCAGTGACCTTGAGGGCTGCTCTGCTCTGTCCAGTCACAGATTTGTGCTGGAAGCACCAGTAGAGGTGGGAGAAGGCTTCTGTTCAATCTCAAGCTGAGGACAGCACATATTCAGAGTGTCAGTCTTTTGCTAATCATCAAGGATTCAGTTTTTAAATGGTGACTCAGAGTAATTGACATATAGAGAGTATGAATTTAAAACCTTTGATCTCATTCCACAATGTCCAGTGGGTCCTAAGTGGTCTCCAGGAAACTTCCTGAAGACTTTTGCAAACGCTTTTAAAAGGCGACCTGACCTCTTTGTAGGGCATCATCCATAAACATGAACCCAAAATCATGAACTCCTTTGCAGAAGGGACAACATCAGGAAAAAGACTAACAGGTGAAAATATAATTCAAATTATTGGCTAAAGCCCATGGGTCATGCACAGTGTCTTGAGTTTGTATCCATTGTCATTTCATCCCAATTTGAATATACAAGAGAAGTCTATTTTGAAAATCAATCAGTGGATTCTGATTTCTGAAAGAATTCAGAGTCAAGCTGAGTTGAAACTTTTTC
Organism: Aleadryas rufinucha; assembly: GCA_013397815.1. Taxonomy (NCBI): domain Eukaryota; kingdom Metazoa; phylum Chordata; class Aves; order Passeriformes; genus Aleadryas; species Aleadryas rufinucha. The sequence goes on from VZTH01016313.1 coordinate 112,280, forward strand.
TTTTCTGCTTAAGTATTTTATTTTATTCTACTGGCTAGGCAGAAATTCGTGGGGAAGGCTGGGAAGTGGGGGGGGGATTTGCTACAGCTGACATTGCTTTATAAAGTCTGCCTCAGGGCTCTTTGTGGTGCCTGAAATGGTATCAGACGTGCAGGAGCTGCTTTGATGCTCAATGTTTTCCAGAGATGCTGCACCAGTGCCATTCTGTGCTATCAACAAGTGGAGCAAATGTTAACCAGTTCGTTGGGAGTACCCTTTCTTTGAATAATGAAAGGAGCTCTTCTATCCACTGAAAGAGTCCCCAGGAGCGAGTAATTAATTTGTATCTCTTCCACTATGAATCATAACCTCCCTATAATAAAATGGAACAGGATTGAACTCAGTTCTTTGATAAAGAAGTACATTACTGGTAGAAAGACGCTAAATCTTCAGTTTGCAGAATTGGTTAGGAAGTTTTTTTTTAATCTGATACAGCTGCTGTTGAAAGAAATTGTAGTCCCAAGGGGTTGCAAACTGAAAAAAATAACTAAAAATTAGCATAATAATTTCACTAGAGGGCTATCATAGTTTGGATGTTGATTCCTTTCCCGTTTAATTTCCTCTTTATCAGGGGCACAATACACACATCCTGAAACATGGAAAGAGAAAGGGGTAACAGTGAAAGAACAGTAAATAATTCATGATGGAAGTTTTCTGTCTTCATGCTATGGGCAAAATTAGGGTTAGTGGTAAACACCCAAGTGGGTAAAATTAAAACTGTTTTCCAGCACCAAAAAGACACAAAGCTTTGTCATGAGGATGATGACTTTGGCAGCATTTTAATGACATCTGTTGTCTGTGGGCGTGGGCAGCCCGATGAAACTCACCCGAGAGCTGCATGGATGTGTCTTCATTAACTGATGACATTAAGCTAATGACAAAATAATGATCTGTGCGGGACTAATGTTTTTACTGTAAGGTAATAACCCATGAAGAGTGTTTTTTGGATTGCTTTGGTATTTCCTTTAAATAACTCCTAAAACTGATTTTTGTGAGGCTGTTTTCTTCTCCCAGGACCTCCAACACAAGGAAACTCCACAGCAGGTTGCCTTTGCAGCGTGCAGTGAGCTGTGCTTTGATAAAGAGCTGTCTGTGGTGCCATTTTTGGTTGTGAACCTCATCCATTTTTCAAAAGCCTGAGGCTTGAAGGGACCTTCCCTCACCAGTTAAGCCTGAACTTTTACAAGCTGCAGTAGAACTGCACCCTGTGAGAAGCTGAGTGTCAGCAACTTCATGAGTGATGAGACCAGGGCGACACAAAGCTTTTATGGCATCGTGGGGCCATGGACAGTCATGGAAAAATCAGAGTGCTCTCCAGAAATATGAGAAAGCCACACTGCCAAACCCCTCGACTTTGCCAAGCACTCCCAGAGGCTAAAGCTGAAGCCTTTCCTGGCTCCCTCTGAAGTAAAGGAGGGCCAAGCAGTGAGGCAAGATGCAAGGACTGAGATAAAACCTCCACCTAGAGCTGGGCAGGGAGAAACCTCATCATCTTCAGTGTGTGCAGGTCTCCCACCCACCAAGCTGTTCACGCACTCTGCCAAAGCTCTTCTGACCTTCCCAATCCAACAGCCCCCCATTTCTCTTCCTTATCCAACCACACAAAATGTGTCACTGTACTCCCTTCCATCATTTCCTCACCCCACTTAGCAGTCCAGTCTGGCCCAGGCTGAATCTTTTTGCACACCCAAGTCTGACTTGCTGCAGGCTCAGCTCATTGCAGGGTAATTTTCTATAAAATACTTCATTTACTGACTCAGGTAGAGCTCCTTCCCTTGGATGTAGAAAAGGGTTAATTATTAGAGCTGGATAGAATAAAGCAAATAAAATGTTTTCTGTGATTGAAGGCACACAAAGCAGTGAATTGTTCAGATACCCTTCACAAGACTCACAGCACACTGCACACAGCAAATAATTAAGAATACTTAAAAGAAGTAGCTGCATTTTTTAGGTAGCCTGAGTCCTTTGAATGCATTCATTGTTGGAAAAGAGTCCTTGATTGCGTAAATTAACCTCTATTTTAAAAAGTAACTGAGTGATGCAGATGTGAAAATTCTGGGGGGCTCCTACAAGACAAGGAAGAAATGGTTTAAGACACTCAGAGGCATTCAGGCAATCCAAGCCTGTCTTAGCTCTCACTCAGGTTCTGTTGCCTCCGTGTGCTCAGTGAGCCAGAGGATGCTCTCTGCTGCCACATGGCAAAGTTTTCAGACCCTACACTTCCATCAAAGTACAACAGGTTGTAGCCATCCACCCCTAAGGGTAGTTCTCTAATTACATGCCAGAGGAAGATGTAATAATGGCACAGAATTTGGTAGCAGATATTTCATCCTCTTCCATAGCTTGTAGGAAATCTAAGTTCAGCAGGAAGAATTTCCATGCAGTAATAGGCTCCATATTGGTATTTTCATATGCTTGTTCTCTAAGCACACTGTTTGGAAAGATGATTTATTGCAGGCCAGCAATTCATTATTATTTGTGGTGTGATTTGTTATTACCCACACTTAAGAGAAACATCTGCTCACACAACTCTGCTACATCTCTTACAGAAACATTCACTTTTCCAGGCACAGCCAGAGCATATCAGAAAAGGAATCTCACTCCCTTTGCTTCAAATCACTGGGGTGATGAGGAGCATGAACTGTTTTACATTTTGTCTCCAAGGAGTTATAAATAATGAATCCTCTAGCACAGGGTCACTGAATGTCACTCTTTCGGTTTTCACCTATAGGATGATGGCAAATCCCAATTTTTCTTCCTATGTATTTTCTCTCTCTCTCACACCACCATCAGAAATTCAGTTTTTGCCTTAATAACTGCAAGCATCCTTCCACATATATTTCTGCTTTTTTCACAGAGATTTTTCTCCATGGTTTGGTTGTGACTGACTGGGTATTCAGGGCCTTTTTCCTCAAGACTCCTTGTTAATCCCTAAAGGCATTCTCTAGTTTCCTTTCATCTGCTACCATTTCTTTGATGTTGGGGGCTCTTTTCTTTATCTCTCTTGAAGCTTACAGGCCAAATTTTCAGAATTAAAGCTGAAACTGCAAAGAGCAGAATAGAATAAAGATATATATTGTTAACTTGGACCATGCTGGAGCATAAAATAAAATATGACATCTCAGCCAAGCAAAAATGCACTGCAGAACAGGAGGACAGAAAAGAGCCCAAGTAGCTGAAATCACACATTGCTCTAAATGCTGGGTTTTCTTGTCTGTGAGCCACACTAAGTGTGAGCTGCCTCAATGTTTTTTTGAAATAGCCCCTTTAGTGTAATGCAGCTAAAGGAAAGTTACACACTCCTTGTTATTGATCAGCAGCCATAAAAAAATAAAGTCAAGAGCAGAGGTGAGGAAGAAATGAAGTCCCACGGGTAAAAGACACACAGGAGAGGTGCAGAAAAGCCTGGAGGAGGAAAATTCCCTGAAGCAGCAGCAGCTGGAGGAGGCACCTCCTGATGTTTGCCCTTCACTCCCCATGTTTTTAAATGTTCCCAAAAAGTCTCCTTTTTCTACAGTCTGGAAACCTGTATTTATAGCTGTTCTCAGAGAAGTTGATTACTTCTCAGACTCCATGATAAATTGCCTCAGTTAATATCTTTTTTCACAAGAATTTCAGTCTTCAATTTAATAGAGTTATAAAAGCATAACTTGAACTCTCCTGATTTCATTGTAAAGCAGGGAGATTTGGAAAGATTTAATAACTGATAATCTGCTTGGCAAAACAATGTAAATGTTCCTCAGATCCATATTTCTGAGCATGCATGGACTGCAAAACAGCATTATAAAAACATTGAAAAGAATGATAAACTAGACAAAGACAGTAAAAAATATAGGTTATGGGATTCAGATAAGCACAGTATTACATTTTGTAGTATGATGATCATCCTCAAATGAGATGCTATAACAAAATCAATGCTCACTGCTCTCTTTGCAAGGGTTTAATAGGGAGAAGTAAAATCTGTGAAGATCCTGACCAGCCCTTAGCAACATCCCTGTGACTGTAATAAATTACATAAAGTCATTCAGGCAGTAAATTACTCGGAGATTGTTACAGGTCCAGCTTCTCCAGAATGTCTCTTTTATCAACATGTAACCTCACAGAGGAGTCTCTAACAGGAGGCACTGGACTGCGAGTTTTGCCTTCCCAGGTCAGACTTTCTCTCAAAGCCTGGCTTTATTTTCTGCAGTTTTACAGGGCTAGCACCAGCACAATTCCTTGTATCGATACTAATCTCTTTCCTCTCTCAGGCCAATTATTCAAATCATTAACTGTTAGTACTTAATGAAATTTCTTGGTTCCAACCACATTAAAAGTCGATGTTGTTTGTCAGCCAGGTGAGCATTCAATGCATTCTCTAATTAACAAAGCTCATGCCAGTGAGCCCTGCTGCAATTCTGCTTTTAGTTCAAGCTCAGCCTATGAGTGTTTACAGACATGATTTTGTGCAGAAAAATGTGTTGTTCAAGAAATATCCCTCACTGGAAATGGCTATTCACATGTCTGTCCATGCAGCCCTACAAACTGAGGTGTTCCACAAGCTCACTCCTCACCGGAATTAAAATGATAATGTTGACCTGCATGTAAAAAACTGAGCAGTCACCATAGAAAGTTTTCCTTTTGCTAGGGGACATTCTTGCACTCTTACTAATTTTCTGGACTATTTACTCTACATCAACCTCTCTGAAATGGGAAACGTTGATGCATTGCAGTCTAAGTCGGGGAGAATTGGTTTAACAAAAGGTCAGGCTCAAAGGGTACCTGTCAGCTTTCAGTGAGTGATACCATTAGTGGCCTTTTTCAGAGAGGCTAAATGGCATCAGTGATGCTGCCAATTTGTAATTTTAACAGGACAATCTAAATTCACCTGTAGGGATCCTTATGATTTTTTTAAATCTTGATTTTTTAAGTGCTTCCCCACCCCCCCACACACTCACTTGCTTCCTGACTTTGGAGAAATTAGCACTGACTGTATCTTTATTGTCTCTCCTTTTAAGTATGTGGTAATACTTATCTAAATGCTGCCTTAACTTTCAGACAAAAGCCTTGATGAGCAGATTTCATAAGGGTAGGAATATTAAAAAATAGTCACAAGGCAATATAGAAGCTACATTTTCACCACTGACACAGAAGATTTAATACTAAATATGCTGGAATACTTGCTAGAGAGCAATAGAATAATAAACCTAGAAGAAATGAAGAGTTTCACAGAATTGACTAGCATGGAGGACTTTCAGATCCCACTATATTTCGTTGTCAGAACCAGCCAGTTTTAAAATTCCTGCAAGTTAAATCCCCAAATGTTGTGTTTGAAGATGTTTTCAGTAATTTTCACTGAAGCTGGCAAAGAGGAAAAAAAAAAAAAAAAAAGCACTCTAGATCTTCTTCATGTTTACCTGATTGTGAATGGACTTTTTGTGCCATTTCAACCCCACCACATTCAATACAACATTGAACCTCCCAGTGGGATGCACAACTCCGCATTTTTCCATCCTGACTAAACTCAGGAATGTTGGGCACCAACTCTACAGTGATGAGAGCAAGAACTATCAGATTTGCTCTCCTGTACACAGCAAGAGTGGCTTGATTGGAATGAGCAGTGTAGGAGGTGTCCAGAGGCTCCAGGACACAGATTGTCAGGCTGAGAGCCTCGAGCTCAGGGTCTCATCAACCCCTGCCAGTTTTAGAACTGGGCTCATCTGTGGGATGAGCAGGGAATAGCTGAGGCAGTTTGTCAAACACAACAATCTGGCCACATCAGTAAAGGCACAGCCATGTCATAGTTTAAATAACACAGTGAAGGACAGGCTGATTGATGCCCCAGTTATACAAAATAGAGGGAAAAGCCACTCCACCTTGCTCTTTCTCATCACAAGGGAATATTCACACAGGTTAACTAAGGGAAGCTGATCACCAGAGCTATTGCACAGCCTAAATTGATATTTATGAAGCAGGTAGAGCACTCTAAAGGAAGAATCTGATCATGACATTTTCAGGGGGAAAAAAAAAAAGAAAGCAAATCAATCAACCAGTATCAGAACTTTTATCAGATTTCAATACATTGAATGGAAACCAAAATAACCATGTAATCACTTCTTAGAAATCAGATCACAACTGTTTGATTTTAGGGTACCAAGTGTGCATCTGGATCATTAAATTCCCTTTGTTACTCACCAAACCACCCTTATTTATCAGTGCCATTTTACAGCAGCCAGGAGAAACCTGGATTTAGCTCCAAGACACACTGTTCTTTTTATAATTAAGACCAACACACAGAATGATTCCTTCTCCCACACTCTGCACCTGCAACATTATGCTCCAGGCTGTTGACTAACAGATCCTCACTGATTTACAAAACACAGGACAACTGTCATTTTGCCCACAATTTCCACACTTTGTTTTTCCCTCTTTTTTTTTTCCTCCTTCCAAGATAATTTAGTCTTAATCTCAGGAATGGCCTGAAGCAGATGTCACAGAGGTGTCTCCTTTGATTGTCTCTGCTTTGAGGCTGAAAGAGACAGAGGTGAAGCTTTAGATTGTGAGGACACCAAAGTAACATTCAGAAAGGAAATACTCATTCCTTGTTAGCAAGCATAAGCAGAAAGACAGAAGGTAGGAAAAGGAGGTGGAATTCAAAATAATCTTTAGGAATCTTTTAGTTATTGAATGCAGTTTCCATCTAAGATGACCATGATGCAAAATGAAGGAACATTGGAGTTACCCAAGTGCATTTAAAGGAGGTAAGTTAGACAAAAAATTAATCACATGGGGGAAAAAAAAAAGACAAAAGGGACATCTTAGAATAAGAAGGTGAGAGAAATAAAATCTACATGGACAAAAACATCCTTACTAGAGTGCAGAGAGAAAAAGGGAAGGAATCTAGACTGGAAGCCTGAAAACAAAAATTCTCATTAAAGAATGAAAAAGAAATACCTGGAAAGAAATACAGCTGTGGAAAGAAGATGAAAAACATGAAAGAAATCCACGTACTTGAAAGATTGTGGAGAAATGATGAAATAATAAAGTGTACACAAGACCAAAAAATGCCGTGAGGGGAAAATTAGACCAAAAAAACAGAATTGGAAAGTAAACCAACAAAAAGTGCTCCAACGGAGGAAAGAATATCAAAAACTTGGATGGGGAGGACAGAATGTGTTGCACCATATTTTATGGAGGGATGGAGCTTATTTACCTCTTTGAGTCTTCAGACTAAGAAAGTGAGAAACCTTCAAATTAAACTCAATAGGAGCATAATCCTGGAGCCTGGTGATGGGCTTCAGTTTTACAAAGACACCATTTCTCCTATTTAATTTCTGTTTTCACACATTGTCCCTTTCCAATACCTTAAAATCAACTCTCTGATACCCCCAGGCAGCAAAACTTGCATTTCTTGCCTGCCTCCCAGCACCCCTTGCTCTGGATCTCATTTTACTGCCTGCAATAAAGTGTTTGCATGATTTTATTTTCAAATTAATGTGTGGAGCCGCTGTAATTAAGCAATAAATAAATGCATAAATAAAAAGCAAACAAGTCTCAGCCTTCACTGGTGCTAATAAGAAACAAGGTACTACACTGGTGTTATTCCAAAATCAGATAGTGTTGAGAGCAAAAGTCCCATGCAATTGGTTTTGATTACCACACACAGCCCCAAGGACATAAGAAAATAATGTGCCTTCAGGTTTAAAAAACTATTTCATTAATTTTAGTATATTTAACTAGTGTATTTGCTTATTTAAAATATATTTTTTTGCTTGTCTCTTCTATTCTTCAAGAAAATAAATTAAGAAAATGCAAACAGTCTGTTAATTCACGGAGAAAAAATGTACAGAGATATTAAACCTGAAGCAGAGAGCTATAGAAGCACCAAGAAGGAAGATGTGTTTTAGCTAACAATCACTGATCATGCACAGGTAATTCCTGACATAGGGAAGATTTTCAGGATACCTTGAATTTAAACTTGAAGCCTGATGGAAGCCAAAATTGACAAGAGCAGGTATAGACTTGCTGTGCTGAGGGGTTTTATAATCAGGTGCACACAGATTCAGAACTGTAATTGTAATTATTCAATGACTCATTTACTTGTTAAAATTATTAGCAAAAGAATGCACGGGTTGCTTTATGGCTGCAACATCCAATGCATCCAAACAGTGACAAAGCAGAGCCATGTTTTGTGTTCGTGCTTGCATGGCATCCTGGCAGAAGGTGTTTGCCACCTTCACAGCCCCCAGGCACCCACACACCTCTGCAAGGAGATGCTTTCAACAACTAAATAATGGGAATGATTAGCAACACACCCAAAAATAACCCACAGATGGTTGTAGACTCATTATGAATAAGGTTTCTGGGTTTAGATTTATTCTTTCTTTTTTTTTTTAACTTAGTTTAAATCCATCAAAGCAAATAAACTGATGGATGTGTCTAAAGTATTGTTCATAGGCAATATAAATTAATTGGCTCTTTATCAGGAAAGTCTAAATAAAAGAGGGGCAGTCAGAGGAGAGTTTAATGTCAGGGTTAAAGCTCTCAGTCTCTCCTGAATTCCTAAATCTCCTGCAGGCATCTGTTTAAAAAAAATGAAGATGACAATCCATTAAGATGCATGATTAGTGTTTTGGTTTATTTATTCTCTAGGTATCACAGGTTTTCCTGGGATGGCTCATTTCCTCTAGGAGAATTCTCCTCAGCACCTCAGAGATTCCAGCTCGTCTCCAACCCAATGTTCACAGCTCAAGTGGGCTGGAAAAGGAGTTCAGCTATAAAGTGGTTTTAGCAGTGCATGGTTCTGTAATCCCAACTACTTCCACAATTTAAGTTGGATAAGAAGCAGCGTTTCCTCTGTGCTATAACCCCACTTTTCCAGGGAGACAGAGCAGATTAATAAATATCCCCTCCCTGAATTTTGGCCATCAGCACCCCATGGAGCGATTGGGAGGTGGGGACACAAGGGTTGCCTCTGGCCTTTCCTTCACTCCCAGGGAGCCCCATGAGAAGGATGCCATGACAGACATTTCCCAGAACTCCCATAAAATTCCAATTTCCCATTCTCCATTCTCTGATTCAGCTCCATGGTCTTCCCAGCCTGCGCTCTCCCTGGCCCTGCTCTGCTTCAGGCAGCCACAGTTGCCCAATTCACACACAGCACAGTAAAATTTAATCATTTCCCATCACTGCTGCCCCTCAGTTCCTTGGCTCTGGAAAGCTCTCAACTCATTCCGAGCTAACTTTGATATTTTAATTGCATTTGGAAGATTTCCCTTCCAATGAGCTGACTGTGGCAGTGAAGCCATTCCAATGGCCAATTAGTGCATTTACTTGCCCCTTGTCATTATGCAGTAAAATGTGCTTTTCAGAAGAAGTCACATTTGTCTGGATGTCTGGGAACCACTGACAAAGAGCTTTTCCCTTTCTGAACAGCACTGAACAAGCCAAATTCAGCGTTTCTCACACAGAGCTCGTAACCACCCCAGAGATTTTCAGAATATTATTTGTCATTGCATTTCTATGGCTCATTTTCTCCCAGATGCAGATTTTGTTACTGACAGGGAGCTTTCACTTTAAACAAAGTGAGGGCTTCAGTTTTTCAGGTACAAATGTGATTCATTACCTCCTGCCTGCCACAGAAAGCAAGAGCTGGGGCTGTGCCCGGATGGAATCCAGGAGCAAACACCTCCCTACAGCCAGAAGAAAAACACTTGAGACAAAGCCCCATCTCATTATATCAGTCTGTGTTTGAATAACCATCCTCATATCGCTGCCTGGGGCTGTTGCACCATCGTTTTGTAACCCTCTGACAGGCACCGTTTGGATTTTTAATGCCTTCCCTATGGAAAGTAATAGAGGTGGATGGAAAAACTTTTGTGCTGCAGCGATTCACGGCTTTTGTCTTCCTGCTAATTGTTTTGATTGAAAAGGGAACCTTTGCTGCAGCTCTCAGGACACTCAGGTGTTTTATAGCCCTTCCTCCAGAGCTGCTGTGAACATTCCTGGCTGCTGGAGAGGCTCCCACAGCTGAGGGTTGGGAGGATTTCCATGGCACTGGGGAGCAGCACTGCGGCAGGGAAGGAGCTGCCCTGACATTCCCTCCCCCTGTCCTGCCTATCAATCTCCTGCCACACTCTTGGCTACCTTAGGAAATGTTATTAGAAGAGTTAATACAAGGAACCTTTTGGCCAGTGGATGAGGTCAAAAACCAGAATAGAACAATCTTTATTTTTTTTTTTAACACCTCACTGCACTTGCCATTCACCTGCCTGTCCTAAAATACATTAATACATGCATATTCAATTTTCTAATCGGGGTCTCTCTGCACAGATACCAGGATGTTGTTGGATCCAGCAGCCAATTAAAACCAGTTGTTTGCCTGGCAAAAAATAAAGTGCTTTCCAGAAGGTACTGGAAGGAAACAATTAACAGATGATCCTCCGTGACTGCTCCTGACAACATTGTACACTTCATTATTGTTTGTCATCTCTTGTCCTCGGCACAAAAGCAAAGATTTTCCCAGGGGTAAATCCTTGTCAATATGTGCTGCTACACTGACAGGTTCAAATTAGTTGTTGATGGGAATTACCATAAAACTTGGCATCTTTCCTCTTCGTCACTGAAAATGAAATTTAATTGATGAAAGCAGCAGCAGGTGGAATTAAAGCTTGTCTGTTTAACACTCTAGTGATAGATAGCAGAGATTTAGAAAATTAATTCTGAGTTTAGAGAGTAGCTGGTGGGAAAGAACAGATCAGAGCAGCAATTGGGGAACTTGGATAATAGAAGTGTCCAGTGCGTTACCTACAGAGATGGGAATGAGACAGCAGAATGGAAGGTGAGGAAGAGATTGTGGCATGGAAAAGAAAATAGAAAAAAAATATTGATATTAAAACGGAGAATAAGAAAGGAATAAGAATAAGGAAGGGGGAGATGGTTTCAATTGCTGTGAATGTTTTTATCCAAGCTATTCATATCCTTTTGGTTTACAGCCAGATGTTGGTCAATGTTTTTCACTGGCTAATTTTTTTATTTCACAAATAAAAAATTCCTCCATCCTGAAAGCAGGAGGAAAAGTGCTTGGAAATCTGTGCTTATTTCCCTCCTCTGCTGTGAGCTTTTTCTGTGCCCTTCAGCCACCAACTTGTGCCAACATTTTCAAATGCAGTTGTCCTAACCAGACCATGACTTAGATGGTCTGTTGAGCACCCAACAGCTACAGCAATGGAGACACTTGTAGCAAGAAAAATAAAACTCATTAAAGCTGGAAAACCACTGAAGGAATCTGCTTTTCTGAGCTATCTGTTAATAAAGAAGATTAGATGTAGAGTTGTAAAGGAACAAACCTGAATCTTTCTTTTATTAGGATTCTTTACTTTGTGTAGGTGTTAAAACCCTGAAGTTTTCCTGAACTTATGCTTCTGAATTGAACAATAAAACTTCAAAAGGAGTTGAAATAGGATTACCCAGGCTAAATCTCAGGCTTCAATACTCAGCTCTTTCTTGATCCACGTAGAACATTGCCTGTTGATAATGCAGGGCAGATGGTACACAAACCCCCAGTCTCCAAAAAAATCGTGTTAGCACAGCTTCATTTAAGAGGCTGGAAGTGTTTGGTCTGCATTTTAATACCACAAAACTTAATCTGTTTAACATGGCTGGGAGAACAGTATTTTCCACTCTGCATTCAGAGTAACTTTCCATGACAAACACTGGGGAAAAGGTTTAAATAAGTCATGAAGAACTGGCCTTTTTTTCCCCCTCTCTAATTCCTTGCATTTTCCTATTCCACCAGGAACCTCTGCTGCAGCATTCCCAGGTTCAGCCAGGCTAATCATACAAACATTTGCACCATCTACTGCCTATTTTGTTGGTTCTCAGCTTGGGAGCAAGATTGGCAGAGATGGCATCACTTGCTGTGTGCAGGGGATTCCTGGAGGATTTGTGGGAATCTGAGCCACAGCCAGCTCTGCTCAAACCTGATCTGGTGACCAGTGCTGCCAAAGGAATGCAACAATAAAGCTTCTCTGTTTATTTCTTCTAAAGATATCAAATTATCATGCAGTGAATGTACTTAATCTCTTCTCTGCATAATTCTGTCAATTAAACAAACATCTTGGTCGTTCTTTCTTTCTCACACGTACTTCAGACAGACACTGAGCTGTAACATCCCATTCCTGTGACTCTTCAGTTTGGCTGAGGATTTTTTACAGCAAATTCTCCCATCCTTCTCACAGGACAATGAAACACTCTGCCCTAAATCAGATTTTCCCCCTTAGCACAAAACACAAACCACTTTGGTTTGCCCTTATTTTTTGGTTTGTATTAAGAAGGAGCAACACAGGCCAGTATTTATGAAGGTGTCAAAATGCAACTTAGGTTTTCATAGGTTTTCAGTTTATTATGCTTAGAAATAACATAAACTCATCACATTACCTGCACTTTTCAGCCATTACAGTAGGGTTATTAGATAACAGCCAGAAAGACAGAAACTTCCCAGTGAGAAAGGAAATGGAAATGTCTGGTAGGACAACACTGGAAATCAGCACCAGAAGGAAACTGGTGAGGATGCCTGCTGAATAAGCAGGCAGTTCAAAAGTAGCCCAAGGGAAGCAGGTACATGAGGGCATAGAGCACCATTTTCCATCATTTTCCATCTTTCATCCCAGTATTTTATTTGAACTGGCCTACTTGGCATTGCAAAGATATCAGATGCTTCTGTTGCTAAAATAGCTCTGTAACTCACAACAAAGACCTTAGGGCAACAGTGTTAATTTTACATTTGTAAACTACCTTCTAAAAAGTTACTTTTTTTTTTTTTTAAGACTCTGGATGTCAGTTTGGCAAGTTTCACCCTTCCAAAAGAGGATGCAAAGTGAAAACAGAATGGAAATCTCTCTCTACCTCAATTTGGGGTTATTTTTTAACTTCCAGGCAATGGCCAATCCAGCCATCATCTGCTGCCTTCCAGGTATGGAGCTGCCCAGCTCTCCTCTGCCAGTGGCTCTGGCCAGACCATAACAGCAGAAATTATTATGTGCTCCTCTAACTGATACTTGGCCTCACACCAGAGGAATTCTTATGCCAAATCATGTGTAACACTCATAATTTTAGGCAGATTTAACTTTATTTTGCTCCTAATAAAATGTGCTAACCATTAAGTCCAATGATGGAAGCCAACTCTTCTCTCAGCCCACTATTTCTCCATTTTTTCATTTAATCTGTTATCTGTGCTAATATTTTGATTAGAACCAAAACAAGTATGTAATAGCTATTATTACACATTCTACTATAATTATTCCTGGCTGCCAGAGCCAGGATTCAGGATTTTGGTGCCCAAGATGCTGGGTGCTCTACACAGATGGAATAATTTCTGTGCAACTCCCCAGAACTACAGCTTCATGGAAGGTAAAAGACACACAGAAGAGCTTGGATCATCCAATGGGGTGTGAAATCAGGGGGTCAATTTTGAGAATCCTAGGGAAAAAAAAGGTGCAGAAAGGGTGGGGAAACAAAAGGAAGAAAATGCAAAGCAAATTGAAACAATTGATGAGCCCCTTTCTGACCAGGCTGAGCTGGCTGATGGCTCAGAGACTCTGCAGGAGGTTGGGATCTCTGCCATGGCCACAGAATTATTCTTCACATCCCACCCTACAGCACCTATAAACCCACACGTTTCCTTTGAACCTGCCCGGTGTCTCAGCTCCCTGGCTTCCCCTGCACTCCAGGTAAATACAGTCAGAGCTACCAATAATCAGTAGCAGGGCTTGGTTTGTTTGTTAATCAAATAATGCTGCCCTGTTAAGCTGGATTGTTTGTATTTCAGTATAATGGTTTTCTTTTACTTTACTATTTCCCCCATTTAAGACAATTTTACAGATCTAGCTTTCATTTATTTTCAGTCCCTGAACATTTTCCTTTGCCTAGTGAGGGGAAATTATCTCAGCATCCTCTAATGCCTGTGTTCTTCCAGCAGCACTCATTTAGAGGGCACACAAACACTTCCACATGTTGATATTTTGAAATCTGGAGCTAATTACATTAATTTCTATTCAAACAGCCTTATCAAGAGGAGGCTGGAGTTCCTGGTGTAGCACCTGAAGGTGAGTGTTAAAGGCAGAAGGAGACAACTTTTTTTATTGTTATTTCCCTCTTCAGATGTCCTTAGAATACTAAAATGAGCAGGTTGTAGAAAAATGCAATAACTTTTATTGCACTGACTGGTGTAATCCAAAAATAAACTGATATATCCAAAAGAAGCAGTCACATTCTTGGGCTCCTAACACTGAGTGCAATGGCAAAGGAGCTGCAGAAAACAGGTTCAGGAGTAAAGAATCCACAAAACCCCACTCTCAAAGCCAGCAGAGTATTTCCTGCTTCTATTAAGTCTCAGACAAATCTGTCACCCACCTGAGCTCAAAAGTGACCAACACCTTCATCATACTCAGTGAAATCTAATATTTTAAGCCCACATTAAACAGTAACAGTTACACAGATATTGCATCTCTGGAGCTTGAAACATCCACACACAAGCAGAAAAGTTAAGCTTCAATTCACCCAAACCTTTGAAACCCTGGAGACGTGGAGCATCTGTAACCACACATTAAATTTGCTCCAAGGGAAAAAAATATGCAGATAAACTAAAATAATTTTAAAAGATGCTCAACTAGGGCTAGTTTTCCAAGCAGAAAATTAAATCTGCCATTGCTTTCCATTCCTCAGGATTCTTAGAAGAGCTTCATTCCCCATTGAGGAAGCTCATGTTTCCACTTTAGTTTTTCCCTGGTTTGCCCCACAGCTTCTGATCTTATCAAACTCCACCGTGTTCAGCATCTGCTGAGTTGGTTGCTCGATGTGATCTAACAACGAGCAACCCCAAACTTAAAGGGTAAAGCAGAATTTCTTGATTTGAAGAAAATAGAGAAAAGGGATACAGGGAATAGAACTGTTTGGGGAAAAGCAATGTGAGCTTATTTCTTCACAAGTCCACAGAATTTATATAACGAAAGAAAGAAAGAAAATCTTTCTTTTTTCTGTTCTGTTCTTACACAACTCCCAAGTATAACATTTAAAAATTAACAACCAGCTTATAAAATTTAATTCCCTTTGCCCTGACAGAACTCTTCTTGCCCCCAGAAAATTCACAAGATTCTATAAAAGGAGTTGCAGAAGGGCAGTGTTCTTATGCTGGCATCAACATACACAGTGTTAAAACCACTGAGATTTATTTTTCTTGCTTAGTACAGGAAAGAAAAGTTATTTTTTTAACACATGCAGAGCTCAGTAGAAAGACAAATCCCATCCCTGTTGCTTTCAGATCATGTATACATGGAATTAAAATGAGCTTACCTTTTTTCTACTGCTGCTTCAAAGTTGTATTGTCAGACACAGCCTCCAAGGAAGCAGGAGGGTGAACTACTGTGCTGCTTTCAGAATAAGCAACAGTGCTAAGGCTATTCAAGAGAATATAATTAAAAATAAAATAAAAGCAACCCAACTCTAAAATGTTCTAATTAAAGGAAATAGAACATATGCACAAAAAAAACCACCCCACCACAGACAAAAAACTCCCAAACAAACCACAAAACCGACAAATAAATACAGCTAAGAACTTTTCCTGTGTGAGCCATGGCTTTGTAGAGCTCTTTCTAACCCTGCTCCAGGTGCTCTTTGGCACAGGTGGGTTCCCATTGGTTTCAGCTGCCCAATTTTTGGAGCAGCTGTTCCCTGCACTCTGCATGGCCAGGGTGTCTCTGCTCCTGGGTTTGGGTCCCACCTGTGCCCTGCACTGGGTTTGTGGCTGAAATTCTGCTCGGGGCACCCTCACACTCAGTGTGGATGTGTCAGAGGTCTGACACATCCACAAGAGAACAAGAGACAGTTTTACAAGTTCTGGCAAAGCCACAGAGCTTTGGATGTGTCTGGGTCACCACGGGGACTTCCCTTGGTACTGACAGTAGATTTAATTCAGTAAATATCTGCAATCCAGGGTAGTGTAAAGGTGTAGCAGTCTTACAAAGATTTTGTGGCTGTTTAATGTCCCACTGTGATTGGCAGGTGTTTACTGATGGAAACGTGTGGGTCAGTGCCCCTCTCTAGAAAGAACCGAGTCTGGGATCACCTGGAATTAATCTTGAGGCTGATTTTCTGAAAGGCCTTCCTCTAAACATAGTAAAACTTTCATCTCCATTAAAAAAAGTCACTGTCCAGTTGTCCCATGTGCATGTCATGTGCTTAACTCATGTATGGCCACACCTCCAGGGCACAGGCAGCATCCCCAGAAGGCTTTTTTGTTTGACAAATATCCCCCCTCAGTCACTGCTGTCTGATTCAATTTTCCTCTGTCTGCCTCTGTGAATGTGGAATTTTCCAGGATATGGTTTTTGTCTCTGATCACGCTACCCCCCCTCAGAGAGAGCTCCAATCCTCACCTCTGTGTGCAATAAACCTGCAGGGCTGCAGAGGAAAGGCACACAGCTCTCTGTGACATTTCATTTCATCAGCTCTGCCAGATCTTTAAATACCCCGAGTACTCAGCACATATTCATGAAGTCCTTCCAGCTTCATTAAGGTCCCTCACAGCCCAGCAGAAGGAATACATATTTTGAAATATCCACTTTCCCACTTCTCTGCCAGAATAGTTTGCAGCAGCTTTCTCAGTTTTCCATGCAATTCCCCTGCTCTATCAGAGTCAAATATTGCTGCAAGCTGTGGCTCTAGGCTAAAAGAGCCTCCTCTCACTTTCACCATAAACAGATATTTTTATATCAGTGCTAGTTTGAAGAAGATTAAGTGGAGGAAAAAACATCTTTTTAAAGGATTGTGTTGCCATCATATTTATTTGTTTCCCATCTCTCTTGTAGCCTGTCCGAGAGGAAAGACCCCTGCTGGCACTACACTTCTGTTGTTAATGCTTGTTACTGGTTCTCACAACACTTCCAGAATACTCAGGTTTTTCCCCTGATGAAGTTCTCTGGTTCCCACTTGTGCAGACTGGTCTCCATCAGCCAGCTCACCAGCAGATCTTAAATCATCCCAGCAATTATTTCATATCTATTTGTTCCTGCTTTTGCCCTCAGTGGGCACCTCCAGAATTGTACCATTATGTTTCATTTGAGCTAAATGACTCTCCCAAGTTCTTGTGTCAAATTCAAGAAAACTCTGTGCATCATTTTCCTCTGGCTTGCAGAAGACAGGGAATTAAATGAGTTCTTCTCACCCACTGCCTTTATTCTTAGAGCAGTGACAAATTAACGCTGATTGCACCAGTGCAACCCCTTCTGATCTTGTGGAGTTCGAAGGCAGTGAATCTCCATTCCCTCTGAAGTCAGTGCAGGTGCCTGGGGAGTGCAGCCAGGGCTGTCCTGTCTGGCTGCCTGCAGCCATAAACCTTTGGGAGGTGCTCCTGTGGAAGCCACGGTGCTCCAGCATCCCCGAGGTGAGATTTGGCTTCACAGGCACCGTGTCTGCAGGTTTGCTGCTTCACACAGCCCCAGACTGCCACCAGAAACCTCTTTCACTGGCAGAGACAATGAATTACTTCCATCTGGGAAAGAAAAGCAGTGAGAAGTTGGGTTTGTGAGATCTATGCCCTAAAACCAGGTGTGCTGGTGTGGGAGTGAGTTCTTCCCCAACCCACAGGTGTTTCAGGCTTTGGTGGCTCAGATGTGGCTCCACCCTGAGCTGAGCCTGGAGATTTCAAACAGGAGCTGTAGGTCAAGAAAATGAAACAATTCCACACATAAGCACATGCTGACATTGAATGTTTGTCTCAAAATCCAGTGCAGCTATTGCATCGAGCTCAGATCCAGTAGAGCCACGAACTGAAGCCACATCTATTTGAAAAACTCAGGAGTAATAAATGACCCCCAGAAACACATCACTTGTTTGACAACAGTCTTATTTAAATAGAAATAAGTTCAAAGACAAAGCGTGGTCCACAAACAAAATTTGGATATAATTATTTCAGTAGTCCGGGTTTTTGAGAGATCTCAAGAAAATAAAAGGAAGTATGTAAACACTTCCCACCTGACATAAAGTATTTTTTTCTGGTTTTTTACATTTTGTTTGGACATGAAAGTGAAGAAAAACTGCCCTCAAAAATTTGGAAGGATTTACTCTGCTGTTGGCAGTGCAGGAAGAATGGTATTTTCATAATTGACCTTGAAATGGGAAAGCTGAGAGCTAACTCACTGAATTCCAGCCCACATTTATTTCATCACGTTTGTCAAAATGGGGAGTTAATTTTTCTCTTGCTGGTTGAGAAAACATCCCAGGTAATCAGCAAATCAGAGAGCTCTGTCAGGGAGAAACCCTGAGTCCCTCATATTAAACCAGACCAGGCATTTCTGAAGCCCAAGAGCAACATAGACTGAACACTAGGAAAGGAGAATTTGCTGGTTGGAATTGACTTGTCAATGGTGAGGGGGATGTTATTTTGAAAGAAAATCGATGCAGAGAGATGGCAGTGGAGCTGAACAGTAAACAGTTGGTAAATGAGTGCCTGTGTGGTCTGAGCCCAAAAACCTCCTTGGTATTTTTTTTTTTCCCTGCGAAATCAGACTGCATTTATTTTTAATTTGAATCCTGATTTCCTCAGGTGCCACTCACCCTTGAATGAAAAAAATCTAGCCTGAAAGCAAAACTACCAACACATGTTACAGTCAGTCAGTCTGACTGGTGGATTCCTCACTAGGTTCTTATGCCAAGGAATTTTCATTGCAATGTTTTATTATGCAGTAAGCAAAATTATAGAAGCGCTGCCCTCTGCATTCCACAGAAGTTATTAAAAATATTGAGGTTTTTTGCAAAGTCTCTCAAATTATGCATCATTTTGGAGATTAAAAACCCTCCTGATGCAGGAACCTGGTAGCTGTCAAATTAATGCAGAGACAAAAGGAAAAGGTGAGGTATGAAAGAGGGCAGAGAAAACAAAAAGAAAAAAAATCACCAAACCAACCAAAAAACCCCTTCCTTGCAAACTCCAGCAGAGAGAGCTGGTTGATACCCTTCAATGCCAAATTCAAATCAGTGGCATGAGCCAAAACCCTCCCTTGGCTTGTTGGAGCCCCAGCGCTCGCCAAGCCGTAATTAACGATGCTGTTTGCACACCGCACAAATCACAGCAGCTCCGGCGTGCCCGGGATGTCCGAGCGCTTCCCAGCGTGTCCAGCACGGCTCCAGCAGCTCCTGCTGGGCTCCCACGGCGCCTGGACCAGCTCCAGCATCCCAGAGCTGTTCGAGGTGGCTGCTCACAAACACAGGAGCACAAACATGTCCATGGAACAGGTGCCATTGATGCCATGATGGGTTTTTTTTGCTTTTTANGAAGGTTGTGTTGGGCTGTTTTCCTTTGGGGAGGGGGTGAGGAATTGTCATCGTCTTTCTTCCTCACTCTTGGTGATGCTGAAGCCAAGTCCAGGACATTCCATTAATTATAAAGCTGTGACGTTATCAGTCGCTGCAGAACTGCCCAGACTGAACTGGTTTTCTCAAACAGACAAAATAGAGGGAAGAAAACGTTTCAATGCAGAGAGTAAAGCAAATTGGGCATTTCCTGGAGGAGGTGGTGTGATTCGGGGATTTTAATCCCTTATTTAATGTACTTCATCTATTCCACTTCCCTCATACAGTGTTGCAGACCAATTTGTGCACTGAGTTCAAGAGCTGCTTGAAGGAAACAGAGCCTGACTTTCAGAAGATCTACCTTGTTGCCTTGCCAGTTGGTTTTTTGCTGCACGAAGGCAACATCTATTTATCCAAATATGTAATAATAGAGTGACAGCAGCTTAGACAAAGCAAGCAATGAAAGTTCCATGTGTGTTTTGCAGCTGTGGAACTCATCTAACAATGTTGGCTTTTGAGATTACGTGGTGCAAATGTGTCTTGATCCATGACTGGGAGTCTTAGGGTTCAGCACAGTACATCAACCTTGTTCATATAGACACAGGATGTTCTTTAGCTGCCTGTTCAGCTTCTCCTCTCTGTGAGGCAGCCTGGAACCTGGACACAACCTCATGATTGTAATAATTAGCTCTGAATTTAATGAAAAATGTCAGTGGCTGAAAGGAGGACCATGGGGAACCTCTGTATTCTGAGACAGAAGGATGCACTTTGGCATTTTATTAAGGATTGTGATTCAGCTGAAAGACTCCAGCTTTATGGCCTTACATTTCTTCCTTCAGTGGCAGATATCCTACTTTGAATGACTCCAGAATATTCAATCATTTGGTTTTATGTTTATAAAGCCCAACATCAAAAGAACACGGGCACCCTGATATATTATTGTAGGCTCAGTAAAAGAATTGGCATGAGGAGAGGTTCATGTTATACAAATACATAGCAATGGACACACAGTGGGATAGACAAAGCAATGATTTGATATTGCTGTGATGATTTTAAAAAAAACACCCCAAAGACAAAGATTTAGATGGCTGCTTTTATTATGAGAGATAAAAGTACATTCCTCAAAGGAATTCATTAATGTAGCAAAGCTACTGTTGCACACTGAACTTTAATGGCTCTTGGAGCAAAGAAAGAACCTGATATTCGGCATGACTATACATAATTTCATCTTTTCAAATAATGATTCCATGATTCCGTTATAAAGAGGGACAAATATGGCATTTTTAAAATATTTTATGTTTCATGTTAATTTCATTCTGTAGTTGTCAGGGTTTGAGCTATGTACATTTAAATGTTTACTATCAGATAAAGTTCACAGAAGGATAATATTTTGGAAAGTTGTGGAATTGCTCAACTAATCTGTGTTTTAGCTCAAAATGGTGTCTCCCAGATGAGTCCTATCTTAAAACAAATTTAATTTGCAGAAATAATCATTTTGCCCCATCACAGACAGAAAGTGAGACAGCCCTGTTTAGGCTTTCATAGATAGCATTTAGTTTGCATTATTCACCTTTCCCATTAAAATATAGATCCTGTTTCCAGAATAAACAGTCTGCCTTCCTTTTTATTACTGATCATAACTTTTGACTCTACATTATATTAAGCCAATGACACTTTGCCCTTGTTCAGTTTTCTTGTTGGCACAAGAATGAGAATGATAAAAACCATGGAAAAGAGCCCAGCCATGAGAGTTCAAAAGAGCTCACTCTCATTTGAGTGCACAGCACAAAATCTACTCAGAATGGGAAAATGAGCATATTTAAGGGTTAAATGATTCCTCTGATGACCTTGACTCCAGGAACTTGGTACAGTTGAGCTGTGCTGAATATACTCCATTATGAAACCTTTAAGTAAAAGGAAAATACGGATTCCCCATTTAACAACCCAAAAGAAAGGCTACAATAAAATCTTTGACGTTCAGCTCAAACAGGTTGAATTTGTGCTCATGTGGAAGCAGTCAAGAAGAGTTTCACCCTTAAACTGCATTCTCATAAAGCCCATTTGATCCTCATCTGTTGAAAGAGCTGAGGTGATAGTGGACACTGACAGTAGAGCCTCTAAGAGTAATAAAATGGCTAATTTCACTTTTTTCACAGACTTTTGACTGCTACAAGATATTTGGGAAATAAAATGCAGACCCAGTTCAAACTGTTAAGACTATCAGGCTAGCAGTGAAAGCTAAATAAGTTTGTCTTGCATGTTTGTTTTCTCCTTTATTTTGGTCTGCTTTTCAGACAGAGGCATTTCAAAGTACGTTTTTGTTACACAAGGGGTGAAAAAAGAGCATTACCATATTCAATTTCCCACAAATGTCTGCTGCAGCAGTAAAAGCAGATGGCACCAGAAACAAATGAACATCAACTCTTCTTGGAGTACATCTAATGAGAACAGGTTGGGTTTGATGAAGATAACGACTTTTGAAAATTCATCAATTTTTATGCCACAAAAAGAAATTGCAGCAAACATTTCCCGTAGCGTGCACTCCTTGCATCCAGGCAAAAAGTTAATTTAATGGTCTTTCAAGGGCTGATCTTGTAAAAGGTCTGAGCACTGAGTTCTTGATGGAGAAACTAAAGTCACTCAAGACTTTTTCAGGAGCCTGCTGGCAGCACACACACCCAGCTGAAGGAGCTCAGTTTGGCCAAAGGCATTGCTGAAACTCTGCAGTGCAAAGAGACTTTCTTGACCTATTAGCTGGGCATTCATTGCTGATCTCTCTGAAAGACCTACCCTGGGTTAACTCCTGCCCTGGACCTACTATATTTATGCTGAAAATGCATTACAGGGCTGTAGATGCCACAGCCAAGGATGCAAGAGATTTCCAGCAATCTGGATTTCAAATATCTGTTTGTATTTACACATCTCTTTTTGCCCTATAGGGAGCTGAGATTTAACAGTCCATTACCCTGTGGTTCTGAAGGGAGAAAAGGTTGGTAAGGCAGGACAATGAAACATTTCCACACCTGCACCTTGTATGGAACAGCTGTGAAAAGTTTCTGCCTGGGAGTCTTGTAGGAATTTCCACAGGACTCTGATTAAATCGTTCTGATTCGAAGAACACATTGCTATGCCTGGGATTTTTAAAGGTTTCACTTATCTTTTCTATTATTTTCATGCATTCAGCTCAAAGGGAGCTTGGATTTTTCATGCTTGACATCTCTCTCTGTGTGCCCTGTTGTAAGTGCAGTTCTCGCTGCCTTTTGCTGTGAAATTCCATGATAAAAACCATGAAGGCAGCCCCACACTCATCTCACTTTCATCATTTTGTCATTCTGTGGGGTTTCCAGGGCTTCCCCTTGCAACATCCTCCCTAAAGGCTCCAGGAATAAGTAGACATAAAAGCCATTGATAACAAATATAGACATTAAGACTTTTCCTACAAAGTGGTATTCGTGTTTCTTCTGCAGACATTAAAAACCAGACACCTGGAGAAAAGAGATAACACAAACATTGCCTGGAAGAGTTTTCTTCCTCCAAGCACTTCTGAGAATTTGCAATTCACATCAAAACTGAGCAGACTTGCAAATTCCTCAGAAAGGGACATGGGCATTAAAGGGTGGGTGAATATGGACACTGGGAATTCATCTCAGGTTAATGAACCCACGGTCTCCAAAGAAAGCTCAGAGGCAGTCACACCACACCACCTCCAAAATGGCCCAGGAACACTGAAGTGACAACATTTAGTAGGATTTGGCAGTCAGGATGTAGAAACAGGTACTGGATAATCTGAGGAAGGTCCAGCTTCAGCTCCACAGCTCTAAACAATAACTCATTGCAGGTTAGTTCTGAGTGTTTGTGCAATCAATGAAACTTTGTGGATTAAATTCAATTGTTTCTCAGAGAGCAGGAAAATTAAGTACAAATCTAACCAACTGTAAATAAAATACTGATGCTTTTTCACCTACACCTAAAGTCCAAGAAGCATTTTGAAGGAGTTGGTCTCCATGCCTCACAAAAGTATATAAATATTATTTATGACAGGGATGTTTAGATGCAACTCAAAATTTAGAACACCTGTAATCTGAGATTTTGGGTTGAAACCAATACAGATAGATGTTCAAAATATCGCTCAAGATGACCTTTTAAATACCAAATAACTAATAGATTTGCCAAAGAAAAAAGCTCAGTGAAAGTAAAAGACTTTGTTAAAAAAATACTGAACTCTAACATTGGGTGACGTATATTAGGATTAGAGCTACTATAATGGTGAGCCCGGAGCTGGTGTTCAGGAATAGGGTTTTGCCAATATGAATAGAAAATGAGAGGAAAGAAAGAAGCTTGAAAACGTGGAGCCACTTGAGCATTGCTATGAATATATTAAAGAATGCCAATGAATTTTCTCTAGCTGAAGCATACTCATTTCCATATCACTTACTGGAGATGATTACTTAACATTTCAGTTAATATTCAGTGTTAATTAGATAGACTGGCAGGAGAGACATGGCTCAACATCTTCTGCCTCTGCTCTCTCCTTTATTAAAGCAACTTTGGCCTCAGGACAGCAAAGGATTTTTCTACTTAACATTAGCATTATTAAGTATATTAAGCATCATCTCATCAAAGAGACTGTGAATTTTCAAGTGGTTTTTTATTACGTTTTCTCAGCCTCCTCTTCAGTAGTGTAAGTTATTCCATTACATTCAGTACAGCTTTGCTGGGGACAGGAACATCCATCACGTCAACATCCAAGGTGCCAGAAAGATTCAGCCAGAAAAAGTTCTTTGATTTAGACATTTTGTCCCCCTGCTTTGAATTTTTTTCTTTCTTTCCTTGCTTACAAATCTTTGTCTAAGCCATAAAATACTCCACTGATCCCCAGGCTTACACAAGTCTGCTTCTTTTGTAATTTCTAACAGCTGCAACCCCAGCAGCACTGCTGGATTTAATTAACCTGACAAAAGAGCCCTCTCCCTCCAGAAGAAGAGGCTTTATTCACTGAAGAAGATTCAAATATTAGGACAGGCCTGTGAATCAGGAAGGCTGGAGTTTACTGGAAGATATCCATATCCACAGACAGTAAGGCACTTTATCTGCCAGGACCTGGAGTTTAAGCTCATGGACAACGTCGTATAGAGGAGCTGAGTGAGAAAGGATGACTCCACTAGGATGGAACAGGCTTCTCTGTAGCCTAGCAGGGATCATTGAAATATTAGATGGTTGGCTGGGATTTTTCACTTTCAGAATTCTGGAATAGCCCACAGCACTTCCCCACAACTGGCTGGGAGCCTGTTGCAGGGACCCCCTGGATATTCCTGCTCCATTCTCTGGATACGCTCAGTTTTCTTTCTCGCTGAAGCAATATGGGAAAGCCAACCAGGATTTCCCAAAGTGCATTGATAAAAGGTTCTTTTGTGCAGACATGACTCTGCCACACAAGCATGGATGTAGCAGTACCATACAGAGGAGGTCTGGCTGAGGGTTTGTCTGCTCCAGCCCCTGTCAGGGTAACTTTGATCAGTGAAGGCAATAAAACACATTAACAGGAGCAGGAGTGTCACAGTAAATGGGATATGACAGCATCTTTCCTCTCACTGCAGAGTTCCCTTGATTATGATCCTTCTGATCCCCTTTCTCTTCCCTCTTGTCTGACAAAAATCTGCAGCTGGAAGGTTCAACACGTTTATCGCCAGCACTTCTAAACTTCAGCTCTCTGGAGCCGTGGCTTATAAATGAAAAAGTCCTGACTGAGCCTCCAAATCCCTGCCCCAGGCTGCAGCCGGTGGCCCTCAGCAGTGTGGGGTCTGTCAGCAGGGAGCTGCCAAGCCCCAGTGCAGAAGCAGCAGGCTCCAACAGCAGCTGTCTGTGTGCCAGGCTCCCCCTCTGCCTGCACAGCTCACAGCCCCTCCTGGAAAGGCTGGATTAAAACATCAGAAGCTTTGCAGCCCTTCAGGTGTGGCGTTTCCTACCTGTCCTTGTGCCCTGGTGCTCAGGT
>VZTH01016313.1:146594-224736 GCA_013397815.1 Aleadryas rufinucha
AGGAAGCAGGAGGCTGCAGGAGGAAGCAGAGGAAGCAGAAGGAAGTAGGAGGAAGCAGGAGGAAGCCGAGAAAGCAGGAGGAAGCAATGCAGAAGTGCTCATGGGGAAGGGGAATCCATGGGAATCTTGATCTCTGTCCAAGGTGAAGAACTGCTCTACCAGGGTGTCACCAGCCTAGGGCTGGTTGTATTTCATATTTTAACATTTTTGTAATTTTTTTCCCTGTTCCCCCTCCTCCTCAGCGTCCCCTGCAGGCCCTTTTGCTGATCTTTCTGTCTCTCTGTGGACCTGAGAGCTCAAGTAATCCACAGCACCATACATCAGTGCTAGATACACCTTTAGTGCCTTAAACTCTTTGACACCTGTTGGAAGAACAGGTAAAATGAATCATTGCTCTCTGTGTCTAGCAAATAAGCCTGCACCTTTTTATCACCACCAGTGGTAGTGTTACTCTGTTACTCCAGGCTAACAGGCCAGGCTGATAAATCACTGAATTGTTTAGGTTGGAAAAGCCCTTTAAAATAATGAAGCAAGTGTTCAAATTCACCCTGACCCACCTGGGGTTGTGTAGTTTTCTTTCTCTGCCATTATCCCTTTCCATTAAATATATGTGGTATTATAAATCCGTTTGGAAATGCACAACCAGAAGCAAAGAGGCCCCCAAGCCAGTCCCCTAATCCTGGGAAAAGCTCTCCTGAAATGTTTGCTGAGAGGTTCTGTGCTTGCCAGCGTGGCCTGTGGCAGAAATGGATTGGAGGAGATACAGAGGGCAAAGCTGGGTTCCTGCTCCACAGACACTAAATCATCATAAACACACTTAAATAAATTCTTAAATATTTTGTAAAATTCCCAGAAAATATTTGATATACAGATCTAGGTATGAACCATTTTACTTACTTGCTACTCTATAAACTACAGCTCCAGAATGTTCAGACTCTCCCCTAAATATGATTTTTAATTACCATAACGTAATAACTGAGAAAAAACACAAATCTGGAAACATCTTTGGCTTAAAGCAGGCTTAGATAACAAGTTGTATAAATAAAAAAGATGGTGTGGTAATTGCACCTCAGGTAAAGCAGTGAGCATTCTGTATTTAGATCTTATTGAATCAAAGTACAGAAAAATCCTTCTTCCTTTCAGAAATAGTAGTTCAGCTTTTCCAGAATTTCAAAATGTGGCTGTTCCTTTGAGATATTTAACCTGAGCTGCCCACATGAAATGAGCAATTACATTTTTTAGATAGTGTTTCCTTTGACTACTATTCCCTGGCCTTTTTAGTTAGAATCTTTCAAGTATTTTTAATTAAACAAAAAAACCCTTGGTAATGCTTGGCAAATTAAGGTCCTAGTGGTTTGTTTAATTTAGTCTGAGACTATTTGCTGATGATAAATAAAAATAGCACAGATTATTAAAACACAGGAGGAGACATGAGGGAAAACAAAAACAAAAAGAGATGTGCAGAGTCTCTGAACTTTAATAAGAAATATTTTGTTGATAAGGATGCTGTACTAATCCACGAGGAATAACATGGCTCTACAAAAATAACTCTGCTACTTCTGAATGCTGACTTCTGCCTGTGCAAACTCTGCACAATGAGAGCCCTGGATTAATCTGTGCCTGTGCAGGTGATTTTAGGCACAAGGCGTAGGATGGGGAAAGAGGAGTCAACCTCGTGGACTGAGAAATTAGGTCGTAGGCTTGTCCCAGGTTTCACCACCACAATGGACAAAGAGTATTTTATCCCCAAACAGACCCCACTGCAGTAAAAAGAGGGGAACTGGCCTCTTCCTCTCCTCCCTGATGGAAGCAAAATTAGAAAAGTAGATCCAGGTATTTCCTAGGAAGGGAAGGGAATCATTAAGGTCTATTTGATAGTGAATAACCAGGCAGAGAAGAGCTCTGACAAAGTGGGGCAAGTCCATCCTTGCCAGCGTGGCTGCTGAGGTAACAAGGAGTGCCACAGATAAGGCCTGTGGGGGATGGAGATAACAGCCTGGAAAGAAATGGAGCAATGAGGGTCAGGAGGAAATTTGTGTAGGGGAACAGAGACAGACTGCTCTCAGAGGTGGCAGTACCATGGCTGGAGGCAGTGGACACTTCCTAAAGCAAGGAAAATGGCTCAGAGACTGGGATAAAATTGTGCCCAGTGCAAGTGGTTTGACATGGAATGAAGCCCAGAGAGCCAGTGGAATCTCCAGCCTTTGAAATGCTGAAAGCTTGGCCAGAGGAGCAACTGAGCTACTGGATTAAGCTTCAAAATGGATCTCACTTCAAAGCTGGCCCTGTCCTGGGCTGGGGGGACTGGAGCAGATGTCCTCATGATGTCCATTCCAACCTAAATTTCCCTGTGATTGTGTGAGACAGATCTGAGAGAGCTGCTCTGAAGCTGGGGGATTTGTCTCCTCGTTTTGGCTGAGTACAAGGGCTAAGAACAGAGCCAGTTCTGCTTGAACTACACAGAGACAAAAGCTGAAGAGGAAGGCAGCAGCTCAAAGCCAGGCTGAGACAAAGTATTGCCCATAGCACGACAACTTTTCAGTGGTGAGCTCCATCAAACACCAGATGTGCTGCACTCAGATGCCCAAAACCATGGTGGGATAATGAAGGTAATCAGAGCAGTGGAATAAATTCCTCATGAACATCCACACCAACACTCCTTAAAGAAAATGAAGTGCCATATGTGTTAAAATTAATCATGCTGCACGTGCCTAAATTTGCCTGTTATTTACTTTACGGTCACAAGTTATTTTAAGAAAAAGACCTTTATCAAAATAATTTCTGTGATAGAAATACCTGTTCTCTCCAAGAATTGTCAGAAGGAGCTGAGGAGAAAGGACAGCTGTGGGGAAAACTGAGAGGAGGTTTAGGCAGTGCATCCATAATTTGGACCCAAGTCTTGGTCTGGACTCTTTAATTGAAGCTCATCCCCACCAGTTGAGACACTTATAAATTAGACCTAAATTTTCCATGCATAGCTTTCTAAAATGCTCAAGAATTTAAAAAAAAAAAAAAGGTCAAGACATTCCTAGAATTCTGAGAGGGTTTCAATTGATTTGTTTAAGCAGTGGAATGTGCAGAAAATTTTTACGTTTTCTTATGGGGAGGAGGAGAAGAGGAGGAGAAGGAAGCCAGAAAGATAATGAGCTGAGTGATTAAGTTGTATAAGGCTTCAGAGGGACTGTTCCTATAAATAGTTTTTTAGTAAAAGTCTAACCTTTCAAAATTTTATATTCATTAAAAGAAAAAAAAAAAAAGAAAATGTTACCAAATTCTAATTAGGAAGGGTTATAACCTGATATCTATGAAAACCAAAATAGAATAATGCCACAAGAGAAAGAAGCTCCAGAGATGTATTTTAAAGAGTTTCTCTCAGAAACATTAAAAAGTAAAGTTAAAATTAAAGCTGAATAAAATGTTCGTAGTGAAACTAAATGGCCAGGTAGAACTTAAAAAAAGAAAAGTTAGGAAGGTGTGTACACCCATTTTAGGCACTGATTTCCAGACCAGGTTTTATTTACTGACACATCCTCCCTCACCACTGCATAAAAGTTGCACTCTGTAGAAAGCATGACAAAGAACATCTTCCCCAATGCCAATATCTTGCCCAGATCTTCTTACAACCATCATTAGGAGTAAAACAGGAAAATGGAAGAAATTTACACCCCAATGAATTTATTTTTCTGATCTTTGACACTTCAGCCATTTGCCTCTGTCGATGAAGTTAAATGAAGTTTGCACTGGGGTGAGTAAGGATCTCAGTCTGTATTTTTTTCAGTATTCAGGGAAACAATCCTACAATTTTTAGGGGTTTTTTTTTCCCCAAATACCTTTGTGCAAATGTTTTCCCTTCTGAAAGAACTCCACACTAGCCATACTTCTATAATAAGCATTTAGGGAAGAAAACCAACCCTGTGGAATTTCCATTGGACTGATATTCTAAGATTCTCAACTGGCATGAAACTTTTCTGTCTCCCAGGGTCTCCTTGGGTGATTGCTCTTCAGATTTGCCTTTGCTGATGTTCCAGCTGAGGCTGGAGATGGGGCCAAGCTCTTCTGGATTTTACCAAAGCTGGGCACGTCACCACAATCTGGAAGAACACTGTCACCTGCCAGTGGTCTCTTCTAAAGGGAAAATACTGGCTCCTGCAGCTTTTTCCAGCTCTCAGTGAATATAACGAGGAGCTAACAGATGGAATGAGTATGTCACCCAATTTTAGTATTAATATTATGTATGTGAGTAAGAGCTGGCCATGGTGTGCTGAGGAACACAGTTACAATCCAAAGACAGGATTATTTAGAAAGCATGGCATGTGAGAGATAGCACAGTATCACAGCTGCTCACTCAGGGCTCCCAGGTCAGATAAACTCATCCATCAGGAGCTGATCACGTGAAATAAACGGGGGCTTTGTGACTGTTCTGTGTGGTTCCTGCAGCACACCAGCCACGCAGTGAGTGCAGCATTTCCATGTGCAGATTGGCTGCAGGGCTGTTAAACAGGCACAGGAGCCCACACACAGGGATCAAAGCATGAGGCATGGGGTACCCAGACCCCTCCATGGCTGTGTTTGTGCACACGGGGAGCCTGGGTTTCACTCCACTCATAGGCAGAACTTTTTGCTTCTCACCAAGTGTTGGAAAGGAAAAATTGCAAAAGCAATTAAACGAGAAAATTCACTTAAATTCACTAAAATTCAGGGTCAAGCATCCTGTATTGCAGCTCTTTTCCTCTCAAGAACAGGATGAGTAGGTGTGCAGTATTAGGAAGAATCATTTAGGAATGTTCACTTGTGCTATCCCCATGTGGACAGAGCTCCCAGCTACAGCTGTGCCTTGCCATGTGCCTGGTGCCATGCAGGAGGAGCTGGAGCCTTTTTAGCCGCTCTCTGACCAGGTTCCCCTGCCAGCTACTCTGTCTGTCATCTATTTCCCAGTGCTTTTTAATGAGCTGCTCAGGACAGGCACTAACACATTGCATCTGTTGGTCAGGAATTGCAAGGGACTCCCAGTGCCAAGTCTGAGCTCAGCTGCATCTTCTGCTGGAGCCCAGAGCCCAGCTTTGAGAGGAGCTGATTTATTGTCCCTGGGCACAGACACAGAGCAGGCTCTTCACAATCTGGGCCATCTCATCTGGGGTACCCACGCAGGGAAAGGAAAATGTGCCTGAGCAGGATGCCTCTAAATCCCAGTATCCCAAGGCTCTAAAAGCTGATACTGCCCCCAATTCCTTTCTCTGCTTCCAGAATCCAGGTGCTGAGGTAGAGGCAGCAGGCGCAGGAGTTTTTCAATGCCCTGTAGCATCACATCCTCATGGCTTGTGATCAAGCTTGGCCCAAGTATTCTGGGACAAGTTTTTATTTCCCTACAGTACTGCATGTTCAAGTCAACCAAAACTGATGCACTCAGTCCCAAAGTCCTCTGATGTCCTAGAGGAACATTGTCATTCAAGAAATACTGAAGTGGACTGGTTTTATTTCTATTTATGTTGCTTTTCTTCAGAAAGAATATTTCTCAGTTGCACACCAGATAATTTGGTTGGCCAAATATAGCCAGTCCATTTGTAACTAAAGATCTATTAAACTTTGAAGCAGCTTCTTACTTTATTTGTCTTAGAAATACTATTTCAATAAAATACTTAAATGGAGGAAGGAGCATAATACCCATCTGAACTTGCACTCAAATACATCAAAACAGGGTGATGCACTACAGCATTTTGCCATCAATATTTTTATTAGTTTCTGATATCTTGGATGCTAGTTCTGTATTCCTCTCATGTTTATACCTGTGTTTGTGGATCTGCAACTGAAATATTGCAGTGATTTCTCTTTCCTTCTGGGACATGGTGAGAAAAACAAAGGAGTCCTACAATTTTTAATCAGAAATCTGGCCTCCAACAATCAGTTCATATTTTCTTTTACATTCCAATTTACATTTCATTTTCAATGATGGAGGCTTAAAAGTGAGTTTGTTTCACATAAACATGCAGGTATCTTAGAGAGATTTCTGTAAGGCAGAGTAAAAGACTCCTTGGGTAGGGAAAGGGCTCTGCCTTATTAATGCTCTATTGGTGCTTTCTGCCTGTATCCACAAAAAATGAACTTGCCACCTTTTCATTGTTCAAGGCACTTAAGCACAAAAGAGACTAATTAAAAATGGAAAGAGTGGCACTTTTTATACCCTTCAGAAGTATTTTCATGAGCTGCACAGTGACTCATGTTTTACAGCACTGGGTCGCTCGATATATGTATTTTTAATGATTTGGAAAGTGCTCATAAAGTAGTGTCCCCGTCTTGTAATCGCTCATGACTGTGTGTAAAAGGAAGCAGAATCCATTATTTCCAAGGGACTGTAAAAAGAAACTGGCTTAGAAGTGTCTGTGTAGTAAAGTATCAGTATTGCTATCAGTAAAGCCAGGAAGTTTTTATTATGATTCCAATCTAGGTGTATTATTGTGTGAGATATGTTGGTTTTTATATTCCTGCCACAGAGACACCCACGAGGGAGTTTAATTCACCTCAGAGCAGATTTGTTTGGAGGCCTTGGTCACGAGCAAGCAGCTGAAGTTTAATGAGTTCATCCATCAGCTGGGCTGTGACAGTTGTCCAGAAGCAGATGAGGGCTGAGTCACCCCTCACAGGCTACAGAACTGCACCCACACAGTTAATGAGTCTGGAGTGATGAGAGAGCTCTGAAACTCCAGTCACTTGACTCTGAGCTCAATCTGAGTGTGGGGTTTCTGCAGGAGGGGCTGTCCTGCAGTCCTTCCCACAGGAGAGTCACCCAGAGGGGGCTGTACAGACCCAGCAGTGACAGGGACGATCAGAGCTGTGTTCCCAGACACAGATGGACATCCCCAGGCTCCTGGCACTTGTCCCTGGCTGAGCTCCGTGCCTGAGCCCACGTGAGGATCTGCCAAGGCTGTGTAAAGCCCTTTTGTGCTGTCTATTTACCAGTCAGAGAAATGGTGCCTCTCTGATCGATTATCAGCCATTCTGAGCTGTGGCAGAGGAAATCAGTGTTCCCCCCACCTGGCTACAGCCTCTCCTCAGGTAGCTGTGGATTGCTCTGCCAAGCAGATGGGATAAAGGAGAAGCAAATTGCATCTCTCCTCAGGTGACAGGGAGAGCTGGAGGAAAACTGTTCCTTGGATTCCCTAGGCTTGCTACAGCCTGGAAATCTCAGATCCTGTGTCCCAGAAGAGCACTAGCAAAGAGTTTAGTACTAACAATCTCCTCTCTTCCGTAGTTTATTTCAAATCCATCATTTTCCTCAAGGAGTTAAAGCATCCAGACATTAAAACCATGTTATGGTTGCAGATGCTTCCAGAGGAATAGGAAAAATAATCTCTATTTCCCTATTTTTGAAGGTGTTTAAAGGAGGTATTAATGCATCATTCATTGATATATTGGATCACAGTATGAAACAGCAAATTAATTCTGTATCAGAAAATACTTCTGCTCAGATTAATCCCTTTTCATGCAATGTTTACCAAGAAATATTAAGACCTTTGGGAATATTTGTACTATGTTTAGACATAGCAGATCATTAGCTACTTTATTAGTCAGCAGTGGGAAGAGGAACTGTAAGAAATACCATGTTGTTACCTAAAGAGAATGCAATGGAAAACCAAATCAAATTTTGTTGAGATTATTTTCATACATTTTTCCACCTAATTTGCATAATTTTGTCTTTTTCCTTCTTCCATTCCTCAGATGTTAAGGTAATGAATAAAAATAATAGTGTCCTCTCTAAACCCAGCAAGGTTCCACACATCCTTTTTTGCTCCAAGTCAATTAAGAAAACACAGAAAATTGTGTCACTGAAGGGCAGCCAGTGAACAACTGTTCATTATTGGATTAAATCACAGGAAAGTTCATCTGTTTTCTTATGTAAAAGTAAGAAACACTTTGAAGCTCTTAAAATCCAGAGAGAGAAATGGCTGAACATATTCACAGGCAGAGGAGGGGACTATATCCCTTGTATAGCACAGAACTAAAAAAAAGGAGTCATAAATCACCCAAACCCTTCTTACAGACACTGGGAAACCACTAAGAGCACCAGTTTCTGCAACCTCGGACAAGATCTTACTATTTATGGAAAGAAAAGCCCAGGCTTCCAGAAAGAGCAACGTTTTGCTCCACAGGAATCATTAATCCAAACATCAGTGTAGTAAGAGAAAAAATCACTGAAAAAAAGAAAATAAAAACCAAAAAAAAAGAGGGAAAAAAAAAAGAAAAGAAAGTTTCTAGAAGTTCTCTGAGCAGCTTCTCAGCTACCTAAATGAACTGTGCATGGAGCAAAACTTCCCCCAGCCTGCCTGTACTTGTCTTCCCTAAGACCTCTAATAAGAAGCTTAATATTTTGCACCTTCTTTTCCCTTTGTGGCCCAGGTCCCTCCAGAATCTACCCAGACCTTCAGCATTATGTTGCCATGGATCATTTTAACTGTGTTTTTCCTGGCTTTCCCTGCTGTTTAAGTGTCATATTCTGCATCTACTGCTACAGAATGGGTTTTCTTTATCCCTGTAATTTGCCTGTCTCAGAGTAAAGAGCAGCCTGATTTCTGAGGTTTCTTTGCATTCTCTCCATCCTCTGGGTTTCATTTTCTCTGGAGCATTGCCCCTGCCTCCTACACAGAGGGCTGCCTTCAACTCTGCACCCATATCCTGGAGTTTCAACACCACCTTCCAGAAATACAGCTGTAAGCAAAGGATAACTGGTAAGGAAGGGAATGTTCTATTATTCTCACCATAAATGGGCTTGCTGCTAAGTAAAAGCTCATTTGGTTTTAATCCTTCAGTGCCTCATTTTCTCCATCTTTAATCAGGATGCAGGAAGGGCAATAATTCGTGGTTCAGAAATAAACTGAGGAGGTGAACACTAACCCATATCACCACAGTGGGAAATACTGCGCCCAAGTCTTAAATACTGAATTTTTCTTTCATGTAGAATGATAATACTCAGCTCTTATGCAGTGTTTTCCACCACCAGCAGAGTTCAAAGTGGTTTATGAAAAAGCAAATAACAACTGAGGCTAACTTGGTTAGTTTGCTTAAAGGAAAGAAGTTGACATTAAAATGTAACAACAAGATGGCAATTGGAACTATGCCATTGAATTTCCACCCTTTTCCAGGCTCCTAGAAGTTTTATCAGTGTGACTAGGATTTGGAAAGCCCAAGAACCAGCTTTCTGTGGCTAGAAAAGGCACTGCTAGCAGAGGAAACCATTTATGATTGCACTTCTTACAAACAGTTTTGGGAATTTGCCCTTCCATCCCCAAAATTTCTTCTCCCTCCATGCCAGGGGCTGCCCCCAGCCTGCTCATCTACCACTGCCCTGCAGAGCAAGCAGCCTGTGCCTCTGAAGGGGAATTCTCTTACATTAGTGAGGTCAGACTCCTGAGAATCCCACTAGAATCTCTTCCCTACTTCTTTTCCCTACTTATTTTCCCTTTCTTTTTTCCTTTTGACCCACAGATGTAAATTGTCGTCTCCTTCTTGTGCAAAATAAGAGAAAGAAAAAAGCAATTATCCTTGCTGTTGAACTATATTCTTCATTTCTATCGAGTATTCTGAGCTGAAGTCTGCAAGAAAGGCTCGATACAAAGCAAATTTGCATGCTGTGACACAAAACCCTCCTTGAAGGAGCAATTGTCGTGCAGAAATCAATGGACTCCTAGCCAAGGTGCAGAGAAATTCAACTGGAGTTCTGCCCATCTTCCTTTCAAAACTGAAGTAGGATCAGATGTGTCTTCCTGTGGTCTTTGGCTCATTGTCCCAAAATTTTCCTTTTGAAGCCTCTCTCTTATCTACACGTCTTGGGTATCATGGTTAAATGATTAGACAGTTACACAACTTTTACCCTCCCATGCATTTACATCCCTCCTTTCACTTGTAAAATACTTCTTGCCTTTTCAAGTAGCATATTTGAGGTGTTTGTGTCCACCTGTTCCGGGAGTTACCAGCTGAGATATGAAAAAGTTAAAGAAGATACCTTTTTGAAAATCACAGAAACACAGAAGGGAAATCAGACCCTTCACAATAATGCTTTAATAAAAATGATGTGTTTTGGCAGGAACCTCTGGAAATAGATTGTATCTCCATTTTCGCTTTTGTGCAGGCTAAACACACCTAATTATTAATTAAAAATGATTCACTGAGTAGTCTCAGTGTCATTTTCTCTATGCACTTGCAGAAACTACCAAACTTCTTACTGAGTCCACGCACATCCTGAAGTGTTACGAGACCATGATTACCCAATTTTCCTCCCACTTACTTTTAGTTTTATCCTAAGTGAATATTTTTAGGCTAATCAGTATCTGTTAAATCAAAGGAGCAATTCTCTCTCTCATCAGCTCAAGCAAGCCTTCCCTTGCAGCAGTTAGCTGTGCTTATCAGAAGAACCACCTATATTTAATATAAGTTCAGGAATGTTTGTCATTTGAGGACAGAATTTGCCAAGAAACTTTTTCTTAATGCATGCAGCATTTAGCAACAAGAGCACAGCACAACCTCAAATAAAAATTCATTTCTTTATAGTTTTTCATCTATAAACCTTTGCAATTAAAGAAGCATCTGCTAGTGGTGTGTTTAAATAATGCCTGAAATTCAGAGGTACAGAGATTTTAAGGATAGAGTGATATATTTTTCATATACACAGGAGAAGATGCAGCCGTACAGCTATAAAAAAAAAAAAAACAAAAAAAAAAATAAATCATTGTTTGGAAGCTGATTTGTGAGGCATGGCTAAATTCCAGAAATGATGAAAAGTGTCAGGGCACTGGGCTCCTGAGGGGCTGTTGACCCCATCTAACTGAGGAATCAAATAGAGCTGTGTGACAGGGTGAGTTAGAGATCTGCATCTCTTGCTTCCTCCTCTCCATGCCTGGGCTTCTAAAGGTTTGTGCCAAAAAAACCCACAGAAATTGAATTATATTTGTCCTGTCTCACAACTCTTCAGGCTTAAACGGCTCTCTGTAAACCATTATGATATTTAGGCACAATGAAATTACTCAAAGTTTCAGTGTTAACTTGTCCCTCCTCTGCAGATGGCAATTTCTCACCCGCAGCTCCTCACAGTGCCATTAAGTTGGTGGCAGCTCTGACTGGAGAGATCATGAGATGAGCAATAGTGTTAGTCCTGCGATAAATCTCCAGGTTTTGTGCTGAGCTGGTGGAATTAATGCACCAAACTTCAAGTGATGGATGCAAATGATCCGAGGAATCCCAGCCTGGGGTAATTGCCTGTAAATGTGCTGAGTGCTCCTGCCTGGGGAGACTTTCCAGGGCACAGGGCAGCTGCAGGCTGAGGAGCTGTGGGCTCCTCAGACTCCTGGCATGGCCTCAGGTGAGTCTGTTCACTCTTCTGTACCAAAATTTCAGTCTTCACCTGGTCAAATTAGCAAATTATTAACAAAATGCCCCTCCCCAATCTAAATCAATGAAAGCCTTTATTGCATTTGGTCTTCATTTCCATAAACACTTTTAACAACTGTTAACAAAATAAAACATGTAGGTGCAAGGATCCACATGTTTAGTCAGATCCTTATTAAAAAGTGGTTAAAAGTTTGAAAGCTCTGTATGACACAGGTTATCAGGATAAAGCCATAGGAGACAAGCTCTAGAAGCTGTTTAAAACAGTTTACATGCAATTACAGTAATTCACATCAAACAGCTGATGACAGGAATGACATAAATGTTTCTTAGGTAATGGATTTAAAAAAAAAAATGCTGCATTTAACTATACAAGAACTACACCTCTCTTAGATAATGATGAGAGAACAGAACAGTTTCAAATTTCTGTATACACAAGACAGCAAAAGAATGAAAACCAAGATGTGAAACAAGTTACTACATGAGACTAAAACCTGGACAAGTTTTTTTTAAAAATAGCAAATTTCAAATAAAGTATTAGAAATTATTCCTAATTCAAAGATCTCTCAGATTGGAAAACTTCACAGAGGAAAAAATACAGACTTTGTTCTGTTAGAATGATGGACAAAGTTAAATGTTTAATGCAGGGCTTCTACAAGCTATAAGACATTAGAGATGAAAGACAATTAATGAAGTCCAAATTTGCAATAGCCTGAAAATTGAAGGTTCATCTGTTTGTTTTGTACTGGAGTCCCTACCTGCAAGCCCAAAAGAGCTGAGGAGGATTTAAGTCTCTGAATACAAATGTGTCATTAGAAGCAAAATTATCCATTTCAAACATGTAGGCAGAGGGTGCCAGGGGCCTAAATCAGGCACTCACCAGAGCTCCAGGTGCTTTTTTAAAGCTGCCTTATGAAACTGGCTTTCAGCACTTTGTCAGTTCCCTTCTCTGACTTTAAATATGTTCCTGCAGATTATTAAAGATATCTGTGTTTATTTTGGGCTAAGCTTTGACATATTCTTTGACTTGCTGGGCAAACCATCACAGCTCACTTGACTCCACTTCTATGTCATGATGATTTAGGGCTCTCCCTAAAACCATTTTCTCCATACAACTGTTTCCTGATTTTATGATAATATTCCCTAAGAATAACATCTCCTTATCAAGTGTATTTATTAAAGTATCAAGATCTTTATAATTAGCATTATTGGCAAGGGGAAAGGATTTCTTCTAATTAAGCCATAAAGCTAAGCCAATAAAACTAATCATCCTGTGCACTTATGTAAAATTTTAATTTCATGTTCATCAGTGTTTAGTTCCCTTATAAAGTCCCCAGTGATCTAATAATCTTTTGTGTGTTCTTTCTTCTGCAGAAGAAAGAAACATCCATCCTTCTTGGGGTTACTTTTAGATCCTCACACTGAAAACCCATATTTTCACATGGGCCATTGCTTTATTGGGCTGTTTGGTGGCAACTCTTTACTGAGCCCTCCTGTCCCTGAAAACAACAGCAAAATTTGCTTTAGAGGAATCAGATCTTCTGCCCCTGAACTCAACACGCCTCCCAGTGAGGTTTGTTCTCTCACTTCCTCGGCTGTGCCAGCACCTAGAGCCAAAATTGTGCATTTTATGCACAATTGTGCATTTTAATCAAGCTCAAAACAGCCTCAGGGCTTAAGCTGAATGAAATCAAAGGTTGACTGGTGTCTGTTTGTCCTACAGAGCTCCTCCAGGCTTTACTTAGAGTCAAGGTCACTTCTTTGCCCTGACAGATGCTGTTTCTCCTCTAAAAAAGACAACACAAACTGTGGAGGGAGCCTGGTAAAAGGGCAACTTCCCAGTGCTTGTGGGCCTTAAGATTGCCCCCTCCAAATTTCATAATCATGAAGCAGAATAAACCCCATGCATTTGCTTTCTTACCCTGCATTTTACGTTTTAGTGAGCTAAAGGCACACGTGCAGTGTGGGATCCACAGCTGACTGTATCAGGTGGGCAATAATCAGACTGATAACCCAAGATATAACTTTTCTGTGGGGTAGACGCCTTCTTTTCTCACTTATTCATCCTCAGAAACACCAGGCTGTGCAGTGCTGCTGTCCTCACACATCCCCTTTGCTTTGCAGTGGGAATGGGAATGTGCAGCAGGGCTGCTCTGCCAGAATGAAGGGGAGCTGTCAGCTCAATGTGTGCAGTTCTTATATTTGAGCTGATGCTTCAGCAAGCACAGTCAATAACACGTTTTTAGAGGGCTTGTAGATAATTAGATTAATGAGTTGACTCTCCTCAAACACACGATCTGCAGTAAGCCTTTCTGCTCATCTCTTTATTGCCTGGCACAGTAATAATATCTATTGAACTTCACTCAGCCATCAGGTAATACAAACATATTTTTGCCCTTGGAAGCAGTCAGAAAGGCCAGGCACACAATCACTGCAGTACATATATTTTCTGAGACAATTAGCAACATCAGGGTGGTGTTAATCAGGAGGAAATAGGGGCTAACTAAGTATTAAATCATCTCTTGCTACAGTAGAGTTCCCTGAGCTAAGATGACCATGTTGAAATTGTTTTGTTGGGATTCATCCAACTCTTTGTCTTTCTATCACAATTAGATGTCAGTCAATCCTCAGGGTAAAATCCTGGTCCCTCTGAAGAACCAGACATGCAACAGAGTTAGAAATGGCAAGTGCCTTGTTCAAAGCACCTTATTCACCTCATCCCAACCCAGCAGCTGGAATTCAGGATTTTAGCATGGAAACCTCTGTCCATGTCCTTTGGTGGTTCCCAATTAACAGCTAGGAGCAGAAGCAAATCTCATTAACAAAAACACTGTGAGTAGAAGATTGTAGAAGTAGCAGGATGGTCATTAAAGCCTTGGAGGAATGGAAGAAAAGAGGCAAATAGCCCCATCTGAATGGAGCCAAAGAAGCTCTGATATTTTCTTCAGCTTTACCAAACAAAGTGAATGGAAAATATCTTACAACATTGGCTAAGCAAGTCCTTTCTGGAGCCCTACTATGACGAGAAATGAAAAAAGCCTCCCAGAAATGCAACTGGTCTAGAATTAGCCCCTAAGAAGGCAATCAGCACCTGCAAGGCGAGGGGACACAGACTTCACAGACCAAGAACTATAAATGCAACAGGAAAAATAAAATTACTCAGTGAGGAGGTCTAAGCTGAACACATAGGGGAAACAGCATTGATACAGCTGAAGGAAAAATGAGCAAACAAACAAAGGCAGCAATTGACACCACTCTGAGTGTAGAAATTAAAGAACTTAACAAGAAAGTCAGGCCAAGCAAAAACCCCCGAACAGAAAAACTGCAGCACAGTTGGCTACCAAAGGGGTTACTGACAACACTGACTTCTTCCACCAGCTTTTGCAAAGCTGCAAGGCAAAAAGCATCTGCTCTATGTGCTGTAAAGCAGCAGAGAGCTACATTGCAGAGAGCAAGACTGGGGTTGGGAGCACTTATTTCTCAGGAAACCAATAAAGCAGAGAGACTGCTCTGCAATGGATGTGACATATTTGATGAAAAGCAGGAAACTGTTCCTACAAGTGATTATCACTTGGAGAAGAGCAGTGCCCTGTCTGTGAGACGGTTTGGGTGCTGGGGAATGTACCAGGGTGGCAGGGATGCCTCAGGCAACAGAAAGCAAACAGCCGGAGCGCCGAGAGCGAGCTCTCACTGAAACTTGGGAAATAAACACTTATTGAGGTTTTGTGAAATATGGTGGCTGCCAGGGGGAGGAAAAGGGCTCATTAGAGCCCTTAGAGTTCATTAGAAAAGACGGGGAATAGAACTTCCCATGAAGAGAGTAAGGATGGATTCTGAGATCAGGCAGAGGTCAGAGCTGAAGGGGTCTCTGTGGTCCCTGAACCCCTTAACTCCCCTGCTCATAAAGAAAAGGAACCTGATCCTTTACTTGCACACCCAGCTGGATCTGTTTATCATGAACACAGGAACACATTCTGCTGCCTATAAAGGCAAAAGTTCTGAGAGAGAATGAAAATATCTCGATGCTGCACACCACTGAGGTTAGGGATGGTATCCCTAAAAAGAATTTTTAAAAAATATCGAGTTCCTAGTAGCTATTTTGAGCTATACTTGGCGCCCCAGACACCCCAGAAAGCAACATGGCAAGTGGTGTAAGAACAGGCAGGAGACAAGTACTCCAATAATGTAAAGTTGGGAAGAGCAGCTTTGGA
Source organism: Aleadryas rufinucha (assembly GCA_013397815.1). Lineage (NCBI taxonomy): Eukaryota > Metazoa > Chordata > Aves > Passeriformes > Aleadryas > Aleadryas rufinucha. The sequence goes on from VZTH01016313.1 coordinate 162,179, forward strand.
AAATGCCTGAGCTGTTAAGCTTCAGCAGAGATGGAAAATTTTCTTGACAGTTGTCAAAATGCTCTGAAGGCAGCACTGCAGCCTCTTATCACAGCTGATAGCAGTCTCAGTGCCCCAGTGATAAGCTGGGTGTCTGTGCGAGGAGCCTGCTCTGCCTGACCCACATCCACAGCAACAACATATGTGACTGTCACCTCTAATCCAGGCAGCTGTCAGGGACATCCCAGGCAGCAGAGCTGCTCCAGCAGGGCTGGGGAGGGTGAGCCCTGCAGGGGACACGGGCTGAGGCAGCAGCTCTGTGCTCCAGGCACTGCCTGGGCTGGCGGGGTCACAGGAGGGCTCTGACAGAGCTGGGGCTGGGGGCACTGAGAGCTGGCAGAGGGAGCACAGAGCCACTGGATGGTTTAGGTTGGAAGAGACCTTAAATCCCATCCAGTCCCACCTCCTGCCACAGGCAGGGACACCTTCCACTGTCCCAGGTTGCTCCAAGCCCCATCCAGCCTGGCCTTGGACACTCCCAGGGATCCAGGGGCAGCCACAGCTTCTCTGGGCACCCTGTGCCAGGGCCTCCCCACCCTCACAGGAGAGAATTTCTTCCATATATCCAGTCCAGACTTACTCAACACAGGACTGACATAGGACACTTCAAAATTAAGGCAGCCCTGCTCCTGAGTGGCAGCAGGAAAACTTAGCCAAACTTGTCTGATGGCTACATGAAGTTGCTTCTCCTGACACATGTACAGTGTATTGGGTGAGGTCTCCTGCAGTCCCCAAGGTGGCCACAGAAGATGCTAAATTGGGTTTTTCAACCAGGTCTGAGACAAACTTCAGGAAGCAGGGACAGCTGCAGTGCAGGCATCAGAGCCAAAGCAAACGGGGTTTATCTCCTGACTGCAGTGTTGCTGACACAGAACAGTCAAACAAGTGATATTAGCAAGGACTGGCAGGCACCAACGCTCTGAACTTCATGAGTGCTGGGTTTTATGAGGGCTATTGATGTGTTTTGCCTGAAGAAGAAGATAAAGTGGACAGCATCTTCTGAAAGGATGGAGCCCTGGGCCGGGTGAAGGACAGCTGACGTGTCCTGGAGGGATTGGTGCTGGGGAGCAGCAATCAGTGACAACATGCACACTGCTTTAATGAGTGGCTGATAATCAGCTTCAGAGACACCCAAAAGTTTAGGATATTTTCATTGCCACAGAGCTGATGGGATGAGGACACATCCCAAACTGAAAATGTAATTTCCTACCCTATAAAACATAGCTGACCTGTACCTCTGCAAAACAAGCCTTCCTCCAGGTTTCCCAGGTACAATTTAAGCTGGTTTTTAATTAATATTCATTATTTACCCAGATAAGACTTGTTGTCTTCCTAACAGCATCCTCCCACAAGAAAAACAGCACGGAATAATGTTGTGTAGGGTATTACCTGTGTAAGGCTGAAGGTCTAAACCTAAATCTGTCCATGTCCACCACTGCCAGCCCTCATATTCTATTCATGTGGAGGTTTTGCCTAATTCCCCAACAACCCCAGGCATAAATATAGTTGGAAGTACAAGTAGGAGTATAAATACATGGCAGAATATGCAAGTCTTTAGGCATGTGGGGTGTGTGCATTAAAAGCTCCTCTAAAAGGAAAAGAAAACCTCTCCAGAGCGTGGTGAGCTACCAGAACAGGGCATGAGTAACAATACTGGCAGGGGCTCAGGATGCCTCCTTACCAAAAAAAGGCACAAATCCCTAAATTTGGGGCTTTAAGAATTTGTAGACTTCGCTTAATGAGAAAACTGTGATAAGAACCATAATGATGCCAAATGCTGTGGTATTTTTATTAGTATTATTAGTATAAATTTATTAATTTGACTCAGTTTTGCTCCACAGTTTGGAGATAGGCTCGATAGGTTCACAGATGTTACAGGAAAAAGTTGTTTAGAATGCTAATTCTTCAGTGCTGCTGGTAGATCTCACTTGGGAACGCATAAATCCAAAGCCAAAAGCAATTTAATTTTTTTCTGACTAAAATACTACATAAGATACATGCCTGTTTTCTTATGTACATTACCAGGTCAATATTGATGAATTACAGTGTAAAAGACCAGCAAAAAAAAAAAAAAAAAAAAAAACCACTCTCTCCTAGTAGATAAAAATAGGTAGGAAAAATCTCTAAAATTCTTCCTGATAATGTTTGTAATAGATATTTGGAAAATTAAACATGTATTTCTCAGTCATTAAAAAAATCTGTGGGGTGAGAAATCCAATGTCCAAATCCTAAAGCCAGAGGATTAGCTGCATCCTAGGTGAAAGTTTAACCATCAACTTATATAGATTAATGAATTTTAAACATGAAAAAATATGATGATTTTTTTCTAGCCTGATTTCCCATCAACTTGAGATTTAATTAGAGCATGTATTTTAGAAAGGCACACAGACCTTCTGTATAGTCTTCACGTTGTGATGATATTACTACTAATAATAATAATTAATAATCAGAAGATAACAGGAATACATCTCTTCACTTTATTTCCAGTTCAGTTGTTTGGGACAGACTTTCTACCAGCAGCTCTTGATCCAAGCTTGATTTTCACTTTACAGATGCTTCACCTTCAGTGTAATATCAGATTGTAGGACCTTCAGCCAGGTCCTACATATTAAGGCTTAAATATTCGGGGTTAAATATTAACCCTGAACACATTTTTAAATTTTTAATTATTTTTTTTAAGCCTGTGGCCAGGTAAGTGTCTCTCTCAGAGCACTGAGGGAGGTGTAAATGTGTGGTGTGCCCAAGGTGTGCTGCCCCTGGCAGGAAAGATTTTTGAAAGATTTTCCTGCCAGCACAAAACCGAACCGAGCTGCTGCTTAAGCTGCTCTGGAATGGAGGAGCTGCCCTATTACAGTGATTGCTCTGCCACTGGTCATTAAAATTCATCTGTAGATATAAATGTCGGCTACTTATCCAACTTACCAAGTAATTGATGCATATTCTTGGGTGTTTCCAGACTTATCTCTCTGGGGACTTAATTTTAAGGATATAATCTGTATGCTGGATAATCCATGACAAGTTAATGTAGAGGAAATAAAAGCTGACTGTACATGAACTGTTGGTAAAAACTCCAGAGGTACAGGAGCACCACTCAGGAAGCCAAAATTTACAGCTCCTGCCAAAACCCATCTGGTGGTATTTGCTGACCAGGAGGCAGAACCCTCTCGAGCACAGGATGCCTGTGCCCAGCCTGCCCCAGGGGGGTCCAGGCAGTGCTGCTCCTCAGCTCTGGGCTCCTCAGGGTGTAGACTTTTGCAAACCCTTCCTTCTCCAGAGACACGGGAATGATCTGTTTTCACAGCACCATTCAGGCTTTCACTGAACAGCAGAACTCACATAAGCAGGCTATAAAACATGCTGCCATGAAAATGTCTGCCTTTGAGCAATTTATTGTGCTTTTATGAAGTAACATTCTCTTTAAAACTCTGTTCTGATGGGCATGTGCAAAATACTGATGTCACCTGCAAGGGCTGACTGGAGAAATGGAACATGATTGGCTCTATGAAACTTAATATACAAGATAAAAATAAATTAAAGATGCCTCTTTTCTAGTGCAGAGGTACTCAGGTAGTTCCATTCTGCACTGCCTTGGTTCCTGGTATTATATTTTATTTTCTCTTCATTTCAGGCTCTGCCAGGTATTTTACAGGTCCAGGGTCAGATCTCTTGCTGCAGTCACATTGTATAACACTGTTGTACTTCACACATTGCTCTGATTTTAATTTTGGCCAACAGCTAGAGCGACAAAAAGAAGCCAGCTTCACCATATCCTAAATGGCCTGGAGCTGGGAGCCAGGGAGTCATTGCACTACATCCATCCAGCCAGGGAGAGATAGATTCATTTGCAAATGAGCAACCCAAATTCAGAGTGCATGGTTTGAGGGATGGAAAAAGTTTGCAGGATAATTTATTAGTGTCATTGTCTGCGGCTTTCCAGATGTTCTTGTCCTGGAGCATACACAGAGGAGAAGATCCCAAATACATCAATAAAATAGTTCAGAGATGTTTTTCTGCTGGGAGGCACGAAGCTGGAAAAATTAAAGGTGTTCTTCCAGAAGTGATTTAAATTAATGAATGGCTTCAGATCAAGGCCAGAGGGAGGGGAAAATGTCTCCTCAGTCCTTCCTGCTTGTATTGAGGTAGAATAGGTCTCTAACCACTGCTGCATGTAGGGGAATTATGGAGGCTTTCCCACGGGGTGGGGGATCCTTCCCTGAATGCCCAGAGAGTATCCCAGGGAACACACCTGTCTCTCAGTCACACACACCACGTGGATAACACATCATCTCACAGGCTTCCAGCCACAGCAGGAGTTTGTTTGATAATGCTGTGGCTAATCCCACTGTCCCTGCTGTCCCTCAGCCATGCCATGAGCAGGCATTCCATGGAAACCACCCAGGGGATGTCACCCCAGCCCATCACTAACGCTCACAGTATTTCATCTTTGTCCACAAAACCACATTTCTAGCTATTTACAAGGTAATCTGCAGTGCTAGCTGTAACAATTTAATTTAGCCTTACTTTTAAAACCCTGCCTGTGGAACTGAAAAACCCAAGCAAGTGGCCTCTGGAGTTCATCGTGACATCCTGACAAATCATTGTCCTTCATTCACAGGGAATGAATTTCTCGACTTGCTAAGTTGTGAAACAATTAGTCAGCATTAACCTGGACCAAATGAAATGGTCATTTCAGTAGGTCATTAGTGATTGCTTACACTGTAGAGATGTTCCCAGTTATTTCCTGCTCAAGTCCAAGCTCCCAAGAATGAGCATCTCTTTTCCAGCCCCAGGCTCAAGGTTTATAGTCAGGGATTAGATCTTTTCCATACTCCATGGCTTCCCTCATTGAAATAGAAATGAAATTCTGTATCCAGAATAAATCCCCTAAGCCCTGTCAGGTGAATGGTATTTATTTCCATCTGTTTCAGTGTGCCCTTGCACAGGGCATAAAACTGCAATTCATTGAGGAACCCTCTGGGGCTCACCCCAGCCCTTGCGCAGCTCAAGTTTTGGAAAAGACAAACTTTTGCCTTGAAAGATTGCAAAGATTGCCCGAATCCCCCTTTTCTACTTTGCAATGAACATCAGGCAATCAAAATGAAGGCAGTCAGTGCCTGCACAAAAGCAAAATGCACAGCTCAAAGCACCTCAGTCATCTGCTGGCTCTGCTCCTCCAGCTCAATCCTCTGCTGTGATCCCCTGACAGTAAAATAAGGAGTGACCCTGAGGCCAGGCATGCTCAGGGCACAGGAGGCTCACAGCACTCAGTCATCTGACAGTGAAAACCCTCAGTTGTCCAATAAAATAATAAGGGGAAGGGAAAAAACGCAAACTCACAGCCCACGAGTGAAACAATCCACAAACAAAGCAGGGAGAATCCCCATGGCTCATGTCCAGATTCTAACCAAGATTTTCCCTTAGCAAAAAGTGTAAGGAGGAGGAAATGATAATAACTATAATCAATAATTAACCTACTTGATTTTAACTACCTGAAAGAAAACTTTATTTAGTATCTATCATTTAATAAAAATATGAATATTTCTAATTAGAACTAAGCATTAATACTTTATGGTTTTAAATATTCCAGGCATACTGACTATATAAATATAGGGCTCAGAGAAGCTTCACAGCTTTCCAAGGCTGCAGGGTAAATTTAATTGTTGTGGTGGCATTAAGACACCTTTAAGTTTACTACCCTTCACATTAATTTGTGTGTTCAAGCACTTACTAGCTTGACTTCCAAAAAAAAGATGCACCAGAAGGCATCTGGAAAGGGCACTTCAACCACATTCTCCCACACTGGAGGCATAGTTTGATCATGGAGAGCAGTACAGAATTAAAAACTGGGTAATTTATTTTGGGAGTTAATTGCTGTTGATGCCAGCAGGAACAAACCCATTCTGAACCTTCAGGAAAAGGAAGCAGAACTATTTATCCTTTAAAAGTGTAATCAGGTATTTAGGGTGGGAAGAGTTATGCATGAGACCACACTGTGAAAGGGGCTCCAGCAGGAAACACCAGACACTGAAGCAGTACCTGTGGAAGGGAGGAGAGTCAGAGCAGTGCTGTTCCAGGTTTTCCCTGTAGGGAAAGGGTTCTGTTTTGCTCAGTGCAAATAAATTCTCTCTAAACTAATCATTTTCATGCAAATGCTGTGTGAAATACTGCCACACATCCAGCATGATGCAAATATTTTCCTTAGAACATCCCATGTGAAGGAGGAAGGCATTTTCACTGGACTCATTTAAACAAATAATTGAACAAAGGATGAACCAAAAAACAGCTCCTGCCTGANAGTTCTGTTCTGCTTAGAGCAAATAAATTCTCTCTAAGCTGATGATTTTCATGCAAATGATGTGTGAAATACTGCCACACATCTGCATGATGCGAATATTTTCCTTAGAACACCCCATGTGAAGGAGGAAGGCATTTTCACTGGACTCATTTAAACAAATAATTGAACAAAGGATGAACCAAAAAACAGCTCCTGCCTGATGGAGTTTACTGCCAGAGGAGTGAAAGGAAAGATGAGAGCTACTTTCATCCCTCAAGCCCTTTCATGTCCTTTGGATGGCACCAGGAATTAATTAAAATCAGAAAAAATAACCCTCATAGGTAGTAAGAGGTGATTCACACCATGTTCAACCCAGATGAACATCCATCCCCCCCCTCATTCACTGTGCAGCAGGAAAGAGCAAAAGCCTGCATCAGACCCTGAGTATCAGTTTGAGTAATTGACATTAAGACTCGTTGAAATGGAACAATTTGACTGACCCACTTTTGGACTTCAGGTGAGTTATCTCACATAAGGAACTATTTTGAGTTTATGATGACGTTTTTAGGAGCTCTATCATGCCTGCCAGCTCAGCTTCCCACAGACAGATTCACAGAAAATAATGCCCAGTATTAATGCCAGGATCCCCCAGCCTGATTTGGCCTCCACTGATTTCAGCAGCGACCAAAGGAAGTTCTTTTTCCTAATCACCACATTAACTGTAGTATAAACTTTTCAGGATCAGGTTTGCAGGCAGATATCTGTATTTGTCCTAATCAGGGATTCACTTGCAGCTGGAGGTTTAACACTTCCTCTAGAGCAGTCCAAGTACAGAGGTGTCTGCTGGCTATAAAAAACCCATAAACCTCATTTAAGGGCCTGATGTTGAGTGAAACCTGGCTCAGACCCCACCTACACGAGCCAGTTCCAGTCCTCTGGATAGAACCTGAACTGCTCAGCTGAAAGCAAAAAAGAAACCATCATTTAACGGAGATATGGTGAGATTCTGCAAAGCAGTGGCTCTCACTTTCTCAGATAATCACCTTGGGGGATCACTGTTTAATAACAGAGAGCAATCACTGCACACTACAGATACTGAGAGGCCATTTAAAAAAGCCTCTCACCTAAAAGCTCAGCTTCTAGACTTTTTTCCTGTGTCACAGCCCTAGCTCACAAAAGTTGCCGGGAGCTCTAATGCACGGGTTTAGAAATGAGCCAAAACATAAACACACCATTTAGCCTGAAGAAAAGCACGGTGTGTTTCCTGAAAGCACATCACTGGACCATAAAATATGAGTTGTGATGCTACACTGAGGGCAGGGACAGAAGAGAAAAGTGTCTGTGAATCTTTCTCTACTTCCCTGAACATCGTGTGATTAGCTGCCCCTTTTGAACCCAATCTTTATTCCTTTAACAAATCCAGAGTCAATTACACCTCTTGCCTCCCTCTGAAACTAAGCGAAAATTCACCAGGACGGGGAAGTGACAGAAAAGCTTTTAGTCTACTTCAGCTGGCAGCAAGATGTATTTTTGTCCCACTCTCTCTCAGCAAAGCCATTGAAATTCGTGTCACAGGATGGTTTTAGATCCTATTACACCTGTTAGTTCTGGTGTTTAGACAAATTCTTCACGATGCTGACGTACCTGGGTGAACATCAGCAAAGACAGTGCAGAGGAAAGCAAACTCACAGCCCCCAACACATGATTTACTTCCCCAGGTTTGCAGGGGGTTGCAGCTCATGTGAAATTCTGAACAGCAATATTAATTATGGCACTGACTCTGGCTATTTAGTGCATTATCACAACCTAACGAGGCACTCCTGTGATTTACCTTGTAAGCACCTTTCTTCATAGCTGCATTTACTGCTTTATAAATGCTTCTTATTGCATAGCCATTGCCAATGCCATTAAACTCGTTTAACCATGCTCTCATGACTGTAGTTTTACAGAAAGATTGCAGTAGAAGAAGTGTAGCTTTTCCTCCTTATTTTTGCAAGGACAGCATTATGGCAAAACATGTATTTACTTGCATAACAATTCTCTAGAACTCCTGAGAAATGACTGTAAGTATTAAATAAATACACATTCAAAAAACCAGTTGGCTTCTTCAGTATTATCTCTCCATAAAAGTAAGGATAGAAGAGATTAATGGTATTGATTGGTTATAAGCCAGCACACCTCGAGTTAAAAGCTACCCTTTTTTAATGGCAGATAGGAGAACACAAACACTGGTTTGAAAAAAAAGCTGAAAACTTTCTCAGGTGATAATTCTGCTTCCCCCTGCTGCAGAAACCTCCCACAAAGTAAGGGCCATAAAGAAACAAGGTCAATATTTCTGCACCCCCCTTTATCCATAGCACACAAGCTGCTCCACAGTTTCTCTGCATTAAACCATGCAGTGCTTAAACTTCACAAATTCCCAGCAGGAATGCACTCACAACTGATTTATTTCCATTTGCTTTGGGAAATCCCAAATACAGCAGAGGCTGCTCTCATCGCCTCATGGAAAATGTAAATCCACTTACTGGTAATGAATTCCTGTAGCACTCTTCCTGCACCATCCACCAGCTCCCTGTGCCTCCCCTGCCAGCTCTTACTCACGGTGTTGATGCAGGAGCTGGGTTTTTCTGTGATTATCCTCGTTCCCCATTAGCCTGAACTGAATATTTTGATCAGCTGTGCTCACCCTTTTTGGGGTCAGCAGCACAGGAGTTTTCTTTCAGTATTTAAAAAGACTCCAGCTGATGCTGAAAATAAACTGGTCAAAAATTAAAATGAAACTATTTCCCACCAGGACAACTCACAGAAAGAGATGAGTTGCATTGAAATTCCAGGGGAGGTTATTCAGCTCTGGATGGAATTAGGAAAGGAGCAAATTAGGAAGGAACAATTCACCTACTCAAGAATAACCCTGTTACTCTGGGCATTTCTTGACATGAGAAGGTTGGAAGCCTCAAAAGAGCAAGGGTGGAAATCATTCTCCCACAGGTTGGCAGAAGTCTTTATGCACTGAGATTTAATGATAGATTATGTTTTTTCCATTAACATATTCCTAAAATTACACATTTTGTTAACACATGAAATTAAAAATATTTCCCAGCCCTTATGAAACAGAATTTCTGTTTCCCAGACAAGCCTCAGAAATGGGATTTCTATCCCTTTGCTTTGTGCAATGATTGTTTGAAGAAGCCAGCTCCAGCCTTTTCCACACTCACTGATACAGAGGATGTTTAAGGTGCTTTATCTTTGTTGAACAATGCTGCAGATATGAATTCCACCACATTCACTCCCCAGACAAGTTCACACCTCTTAGATTAGAGTGACACTGTGACATTGCTGTAATGCTCTTTCCCCCCTCCTTTTTTACAGTGTTATATTGGTTTCAGCACAAACCCACGTCTGAAACTTTCATTGTGGCTTCAATCTGCTGTACTGGAAATGAAGATGAAATGGGTTTTTGTATACACAAATGCTCTGTAATGCTGATAAGGGGTGATGTGAACAGAATACAGACCAATACAGCAGAATTGTGTGTTCAGCCTGCCTGGTAAAGGAGACACTTTTTCAGCAGTCTGTTAAGTAGCAATAAATGATTTGTAAATACCACCCTCAACAGAGTGGGGACTCCTTTCTCCTAATAACCCTGACACACACAAAAAATTAATAAAAAGGAGATTCTTGGCAGTAATCTGACTTTTGGGAGCCTTCAGAGCCACCTACTCTCTGTGTCCAGCAAGGAGCAAGCCTGTTGGGATTAATAAATCAAACTTTCCCTTGCTTAGATCTCTTCCAGCAATTATGTGACAGGCTTGGATCTTAATTAGCAGCTCTTCTCTCTTAATCTGAATGGTGTCAGGTCACTTTGAGAGCAATGCTAACTAGAGTGTTTTGAATAGTTGTCTCCAAACCAGATGTGTGACAGTGCCCTCACCAGTCCCTCACAGCATCTCCCAGAGCAGGTGGGAGTTTGCTCAACCTGAGAAATGGGAAGAAGAGAAATCTGCTTTTGCTCCAGCTGTGAATCAGGGGGAGAATTCATTTGAATTTGAGAGTGGAAGTGCATTTAGGAACTTCCCTTTGCTTTTTACCCTTTCTCATTGCAATGCTAAGAACTGTAAAAGCCTAAAAAATCTTAAAAATGCCCTTTTGGCTGAAAAGTGAGAAGTTCTGTGTATTGAACAATGGCAACCAAGTCCTCCCATTGGAGCTTGTCTGGATTAAGTTGGGCAATTCTGCAATGACATCTGGTCCTTTTTAGAGCTGCATTCTGTGTTGTGGGTGAATGTTGCTTATACAGAAGCGCATTAATTAGACTTGGAAAGTCTAATTAAGATGAAACAGAGGGAAACAGAAACCATCCAGGCGGTGTGGGCATGTCACACACAATTCTCTTCCCCTCCTCATCACCAGGAGAGAGGCTGCTCTGGGGATGGAAAGAACCGGGGACCCAAAGCAGCTCAGAGGACACGGTGGTGGCTGTGGGTGCAATTAAAAAACACAATTATATCTGGGAACAATAAGCCAACAAAGCAAGCTGCAGATAATCACTGGAATAAAAACCAGAGCCTCCTTGTGCCCAGCCCCATCTAATCCCAGAAATAAACTTGTTTCAGACCATGTTAAAATCTAGTAGCTTGACAGAACAATGCATGGCTGCTGTAATGCCGCCAGTGAAATTAAGAGCTTTTTTGGCAAACTATCAAAGAGACTCAGTCCAAAGGTTTAAGGTTTATGGAGCTGCTTCAATGGTGTTTCATGCTTGACTTTGAGCAGTCCTCCTGAACTGGCTGAATGCATCACTGTGTTGTTTTTATCAAGTCAAAGCACCGAGCGAGGCTTTTCTATTTCACGCCCCATTCGTACCTTGCTACACAGACTACATAATGTGGGTTATCCCAAATGCCTCTTGCTTTTCCCTTTGGAAAGGGTTTTTTTTTTCAGAAAATAATAACGGGAAGATCTTCACTTCTGTAACTTTAGCATACATCTGTTGCAGTTCAGATGTTTTATTATAGTTATCTGGGTTCAAACAAGGTCCAAAGTCGGCCTGAACAGTCTGAATGCTGATTTTTTTTTGGTTATTTCTGCAAGTTTAAGCAAAAATCCTGTAGCATCTGCAAAAAGACTCTCAGTTCAATTCAGTGCATCAGGAGTTATCCACCCAGTCTTGTCATTTTAATTTTATACATGTTGAGCAAATGTTAATTTAATGGCAAAATGATAATGTTTCTTCTCTGTTCAGAGCAGGTTCCTGAGCAGGGAGTAATTTGCACACCTGTAGAACAGGAGTTCTCTGTATAATAAACTGAATTAAACTGGGTGTATCCTAGTGGAAACTTTTAATTTAGTTTTAGCCTCTTAGGACAGCAATGTAGGCATTCTGCTTATCAGATGAGTATGGAGAGTACTCTGAGATAGCAGGTGAGATTATATATCTTGTAAAGATGGGTAAAAGTAGTAAGAAATATGTTTTCAGGTAATGCCTGTGGGTGCTACTCCTAACTGTCCAACAACATGGTCCTGCTTAGCAATTTTAAGAAAAATTTAAAAATTTAAGACTGTGAGCAAAACCTGTGTGAAGGCTTTATTCCACCTACAGGATTTGATGTGCTCAGTGATCCAAAGCAGTTCTCCCAAAGCCATTAGAATTTTAGTACCACAAAAAAAATATGTTTTTTTCATAGGGTTGGGTTGGTTTTTTTTCCCCCAATCCATAGCAAAGTATTTTTGCCAAGGATAGAAAGAAGGAAAATCAGGTTCTCTTTTCACATTAAATAGAAATAATTTGTTCTATGCACAGAGAAAAAAATAGAGGGCAAAATCAGAAAAAGCAACAAAATCTGAATGAATCAGCATTAACTCTCTATTCCCAACCCAATGCCTGAGATTTGCATTCACTGTGGGGACATTTTCCTGGCTCCCAATCTCATGGTTTCAGGATATCCCCGCTGTGTTTGATTTGATATTCTTCTCCTGTTCTAGTCTAACCACATTTGTTATTAAATACAACACTTCCAGTGTCATTTGAGATATGGAATGGGACCAGGGAAAGGGACCAGTTTAGCTGGGTAACAATTACAAAATATCATCCCTGCAGACTTACACTGTACCTTTTCCTGGAGGAAAGCTGAAGAGCATTATTTTGGTTAAAGGAGGTTAAAGGCTGCTTCATTTTCATGGCACAGTAATGACTGTTTATCAACAACACAGTTCCTTTAGGGTTTGTGGTTTTTTGGTGATGGTCTACACGGCTTATTAACAAAAATAACTTGCTGTATCACACTCTTCTCAAAAAAAATGATAACAAGCAGATGTACAAACCCACATTCATGTGTTGTTTTATTGGTGCATTACAACATTACATCTCCTTCACATTGAGAAAGCATGAGATTAAAATACACTGATCCACAAAAATGCCTTCCCTACGCCGACTTCGCACCGGCGACCGCAGCACCCACAGATCCCTCCGCCAGTTTCATTCCGTTAAGTCTTCCATAATTTTAATTACATTTTAATCAAACCTTTTGCATTGTCTGCTTTATGACTTTCTATTTAATTATTCCCATTAAAAGGTGTCATTCTTTGCTGCTTTTCCGAGTTCACCAATTACTCTCGCAGTTTCAGTTTTTACGCGCTTCGTGTTCCCACCCTTTAAGAGCCACTGCTCACTCGAGGGCTGCATGAGCCTTCCCCATCCCAAAGAAGACAGCTTGTTTGTATCAAAAGCCATTAAAACACTGGGAATGTGTACAGCACAGTTAGGAGGCCCCACTCAATTTTGAGAATAAGCCAGATCTATATAAAAACATGCAAAATGCTCTATGCATCAGTATTAAACTTCTAATTTTGATTGAAGATTTAATTTTTTTTTTAAACATTTGCATATAACCTGGAAGACTAGGGTTCCTGCTGAAAGAAAGAGCTAATGGCTAAGCTTTACCCTGACCCTAGGGCTTTCAGTAATCCTCCCACATGAAGTAATAGAAAACGATATTTGTTACAGAATTCTGTAGGATGGTTTAAAAACTTTATGGGAAGATTAAACCTCCATTAAACTCTGTGGATTTCTGGAATAAGGTGTCAGTCACACCAGAGGAGTGTTCTGTCAAATCCAGTGCAAATACCAAATAATTTCGCTTTGCTGATGCTGGTATTGTGAACTCACCAGGAAATTGTGTGTATTCACCAGGAAAACCACAGCTAAGTTCAACTGCCTCTGTTGCAGAGCTCAGAATTCTGTGACTACCAGTGAAATATCCTCCCTCTGACACAGTTAAACTGGGACCAGCTTTGCAAGGCCCGATTTCTACAGAACCTCCTGGGCTCACACCTATTACATTCTGTTCCTTGATGCCATTTCCTATTTATAGCCATTTTCAAATACCATGTAAGTTTATACACAGCAAGGTTGCATCCTCTTGTACACAGTTATTAGGTTTATTTTTAATGGGATCCTAATTTACTTGCTTTCCATAAAAATTCAAGTGTTGCCAATCAGGAAGCAGCTCTTCTCAAAAAAAAAATCTACAAAGCTTAGCTTTGAGGAAAGTAAATGACAAGCCTTACATAAAGACATTGAGCTGTTTGAATCACAAAATGTCTACAAGGCCAATGCATATTCCAACAGGAACACAGAAATTATAATCATGGCAGCAGTCTCCTCCAGTCTGAAGCACCGTAATTGTGGTCGTTGATCAACGTTGTCTTGATTGCTCCAAGAAATGTTCAACTGCCAGGGCGTGGTCTGGAATATTTTGCCTGCATTTTCACAGGATACCTAAGGAGAAAAAACCTGGAATCTGACATTCTGCCATCCAAAGGTACATCATTTCACGGGAATGTGATGTATACTGCATAGTGCATACATAACAAACAGAATCCTACTGATAATAAATTTGCTAAGGTCGCACTTGTCAACCTTCTCCACACCAACAGTGGTTTCATTCAGGTGAGTTCCAGCTCAGGTACCAAGCCCACCCTGGCAAACACCACGGCCAAGAGCATGGTGAGCTGAAAACGTGGGATGGGATTAGTGGAAAACTGTCTCCAGCCTTCCTCTGGATGTGTTACAGGGCTGGAAACCACCACAAGCGATCGTGGTTGTGCGCCCAAAGTCACGAATGAGAATCTTTGCACTTCCCCAGATCACCAATGCTGCAGTGAGTCACTACACAAGAATGAACATGGCACACCGAGATCCACAGAAAACATTGTGTTTCTTTATCCTCCCAGCTTTAGGGGTGTTTAAACATTTGTTTGACAGACTTCAGCTTGTTAAATGGGTGTTCTTTTCTTTCGATTTGTTCTGATGGTAAATACTGCAAGAGCTCTCAAAAATTGCTGCTGATGCAATACCAAGTTTCTAATCCATCCTGGGAATGTAATATGTTGTTCTAAGTTGATAATTTTAACAGCATGGAATTTCTTGAACGAGAGAATCATCCTGTGGAACTACTAATGCACAAGGCTTGGGTCTTACAAGCACTTCACCATCCACACCTTTTGCCTGCTTAGTCATTAGTAGCTCAGAATGATCCTGGCAAAACCTGACAATTAACACAAAGTTCCACCAGCCTGTGGAGATTTTTATTAATGTCAGAAGGCAACAAGATAAATATAAGGATGATGCCTTAAATTATCAAATTACAGATGTGGAACACCTGATGAAAAGTGCTCTGGGTACTCACCACCCATTGAAATCAATGAGTGCTGAAGGTGACCAGAACTTTGTAGAAGATACTCAGTACTTCAGAAAATCTGTTTCCAGATCTATTATATCCTCAACCACATCTCAAAATTACTCTCTTAGCCATTCTCCACATGGGATTATTTTTAATGATGTTCTTTCCCCTTCCCTCACGTAATTCTACCTGTTTGCAGTAGACTGAAAACAGAGAATTCAGCAAGTCAATATGAACTGAAAATTTAACTTTAAAAGTATGATGGTATCATGGCATTAAAAATAAAATATTTAACTTCCCTTTATAAAAAGGAAAGAAACAAAAGAAAAAAATGTACAGTAAGAACCACTGTTAAGGGACCACTTTGGAGGAAATGTGAGAAGACTAAAAGTTCATTCTGCACATTTCTCAAAGTCATACGGGACCTTCAGTTATTCCCTCCAGAGGCAGCCCAGTAGCATTGTCTGCTGTAGGTCTCTCTTCTTTCTTCACTGAGTTCTGATCCAGCAGGCTGACGTAAGATTTGTGACAGGCTGTGTTACCCAGAGGAGGGTAGTGCTGTCTGTAGCAAATATAAGCAAAAATGAGGCCAATGATCCCTCCAACGAAAGCATCTGGAGGAAAAAAGCAACAAAACCAGAAGCATGTTACCAGGGAAAGGGCAGCCAGTGAGTGACAACTGCAAATGAAACACATTTGGTTGATGTGAATCTGTGTTTCACACAGAAAATGTGAATTTTGAATTTTCCTAAAGAACATGGAGCCAAATACCACAATCACAGGGGATGCATAAAATCAGTCCTCTGCTGGGGACATCTCCAGCATTTTGAACACCCAAAATGTAGATGTTTGGCTATGTTTTGGGAGATGAACACTGGGAACAGAATGGCCTCATGGGGTATCAAACACTCCTGATGTTCCAGACCACAGCTGACCATTTGTGGGTAGGCAACCCATGGATCTTCTCCCACTTACAAAAGCACACTGCCAAGAACAATTTCAAGCTGCATGAATTCTTACCAAAAGCACCTGAAAGGTCAAAGTCTAAGCATGCCTGTTAACTGATTTAACAGCTTTTGAGTACCTTTCTTTGATGTTTTTTACTACCCCATACTCCTTCCAGAAAATAAAGATAAAATAAGGCTGTTGGATGAGATATTTGCATCTCTCACATGGGCAATTTTAAATTTTCTGTGGAACACTAAGACGATTCCTTCCATTTCTAGTTCTGCCTCACAAAATACTCACCTGATCTTGTTTTCATTTACAATCAACACAAGAAAAATTTCACTGAAAATACACACACTTTGAAAGCCTCAGATTTACATGAAGAATAATGAAGTGAGGCAAAAGGCACTGCTTAAAATATGACCTGACAACACATTTTACTTTAACAAGATCTACTCAGCACCATATCATCTGTGCATACCAGTGTTTCCATTCTTTCAATTACAAAGAAACCACAGAGTAATAAAAATGGTGAATCATTGAGTTTACTGGCAAAGAAGGGTAAATCAATACAAATTAATTTTGTCTAAAGTCCTTAAATACAGATTAAATGCCTTACTTGGCCAGTTTGATATATATTAGAACAAAGATGCTGTGGTTCAATTTTCAATGGGTAATAGATGGTTTGTAATCATCAGAGGAGTGAGAGTCCTTTCATCAGGAATGGCTAGGGCAAGAAAACCTGAAAAGATTAATACTGAGGTGGATAAATTTAAGAAATGTGATTATAAGTCACAGTTGAGGAATAGGACTACATGGAATGACCTAGGAGATGTCTTCTACTCCTATGTTCTCTTCCTCCACACAAAAGAACATAATGAATCTATCACAAATTAATGCAACAGGGGCTCAAACAAGAATTTAAAATGTGATTGTGTGCAGACAGTATTTGCAAGCAGACAGAAGCTTATTCTACCCACACTGGAAGCTGACTGATTTCATCAGCCTGTCCCTATCAAACTGTAATTGTATTAAAGGTATTGAGGGCAAGAATTTCACTGTACAGCATCAATCAACTTGTAAAAAACTTAGTTATTGTGACAAGATTAATTTTCTATAGTCCTGTGTTGGGTGCAATTCTCAGATTATGCTACTTTAACTGTGGTTGACCGAAATTGTCCCAGCTGCTTTTTTATTTTGCTTAACAATCAGGTCAACCTATGATTACTATTTTAATTATGGAGAAACACCAGATTTTTGCCAGTCCTCTATAAGTTCCCTGGTATTTTAAGACTTGCTGAAAACTCGCCCAGATAATTTTTTTCAAAACCTTTACACAGATTATGCAACTCTGGGCCACAGCTTGGGCACCACAGTAGCACAAATTCCCTACATGATTTATGCCAAAGATTTCCAGCTTACTGACCTTAACTGGGGGTAATAAGCAAAAACTCAGGCAGCTCCTTTAACTCCTGCTTTTGAAAAAAAGCAATTCTGTCTTTTGTTTGATTTCATGGTAGAAATAACTTTCTTCTTTTTTTTTCCTTTTTTTCCCTTGTCCACAAAGGAAAAAGAATGTTCTTTCAGTCTCAGTATTTAACTTTACTTTTTTCCATATAAAGTTTTCCCTTATTCCATGAATAAATGAACATTTTCAGAATTACAGGACTATACAGGGACACAGGAACTTAAAAGCAGATGATATATTCAGGAATTCAGGATTCACAGTGAAATATCCTAATATTCACCAAAACCAACACTGAGGTCTTGAATATTACTCTCTCCAGCCAAGCTGAAGGGAGCTCATAAAGTCCTCACAATATTAATGTTCTGAGCACACTCAATGGATTTTTAATATAGGGGTACTCCACTCCATCTTTCACCTGCACTGTGCTGAGTCTTGGACTCAGAACTGATGGTCCTTTTTCATTTCCCACAGCGTGGTTAAGGCTCCATCACAAAGCCACCATAAATCATTTACCACAATTAGCTGACTCTGCTGAGCATAAAAGCCAAGGCCTGAGGGTCTGAGCTGTGTACAGAGTGAACAAGTCTCTCCCTTGGGAGCACAGTTCTCTCAGGGAAAAGCAGAGGTCAGCTGCAGGATAACTCTGCCAGCACTGCTCTTGGGAAGAGATTGAGTTTGCAGCTCCATCTCCTTAAAATTCAAAGGCAGAATAGGAGCAGCTGTGATGAACAGAGTCACAGCCCCCTGGGTGCAGTTTTCCTCCACCATGTACAAACCACCCCATCATAACCTGCCTCACAGCACGTGCTCCAGTCCTTAAATAATTCCTACTCCTGGCAGGAGATAGTACACACTGCAAACACGTGTTCCAAACTTGAGAGTAAACCTCTACTCTCCACATTTTTTCACACTCCTCCTTTTCTCTTTAACAGAGAGCTCAAGCCAGCCAAGTGTCAAGTGTTTTCCGTCCGTCCTGCCAGCCTGAAGAGCCAGCACCTTGTGCTCAGCAGTTTCGTGCTGGAGGCTCTCTCCAGCTCCAGTGTCACTGAGAAAAAGCAGAGTAATGAGGCCTGAAACAAGACAAGGCTGTGCTGGAAACCAGGAGGCTCCTCAGAGAACATGTCAAGGCTAATGGCTGGTGATTAAGCAGCTGCAGGAGAACAGCAGGAGCACAGCAGGGGAAGAGAAAGCACGGCTGAGCCTGGCTCTGTGTGCTGGCTGGGTGAGACCAGAAGGTGCTCAGGAGGACAGAGCTATGCAGCACTTTATTGAAATGATGTAAAGGAACCAACAGAATGCTTTGTACTGGGACTCAGGGCCAGGTTTTGGTAGCAGAGGGAGCTGCAGGGGTGGCTTCTGAGAGGATCTGCCAGATGCTTCTCCACGTCCAACAGAGCCAACGCCAGCTGGCTTCAGGATGGACCTGAAACCTGTCACTGGCCAAGGCTGAGCCCAGCAGGGATGTGGGAGCACATCTGGGGTAACAGATTTAATAAAGTGGGAAAAAAAGATCTGGACAACTGCAATGGCAGCTGGAGAGAGGAGTGAGAGCATGTGAGAGAAGCAGCCCTGCTGATGACACGCAGGTCACTGAGGAAGGAGGGGCAGGAGGTGCTCCAGGCACTGTGACAGCAACTGCTGAGTTACCTTTCCCTCAGCTCATCTCAGCTCATGAACCTTTCACTGCATTTTCTCTCTGAAATCCTTCCTCCATCCAGCTGAGGAAGGGAGTGACAAAGAAGGGTTTGTGGGAATCTGAAGTCCAGCCAGGGTCAACCCATCACAGTGCTGGAAAGCAGGAAACAGCATGCAGCCAGAATGAACCAGATAATTGAAAGGAGCAGTGAGGACCTTAAGGGGAGTTCAATTTGCAAGGCCAGCAGTACTGTACCAGCAAAGCCACAGAAAGCCAAGCTGACCTACATAACACCATCAGAAATTCCATGCATGGTAATTCTTATAGGAATACAGGGACAAATAGGAAAAAAAGTAAGTACAGGCTGGTTTACTTAGCAGAAGACACGAGTAAAGCAAGGAAGCTACAAAGGTGGTCAAGAGGGTCAAGAAATGGTAAAAGGAATGATTGATGGCAGGGTTTTCTGAACTGTAACTCAGTAATATGAGTGTGTAACTGATAAATAGCACAGCCTTGTACATCAGTTACGTGTCACAGCTGAATTCTAAAGGACTCTGAGACAACAGTGGCACACACAGCTGATCTGACTGGTGTTGCACTCCAAAAGTGCCTGCTGTGAGGGAGGAGGATGCTGTGGCAGAGACCTGAAGCTCTGAAGGTCAGTGCTAGCTAATTCCACCTCGCTAGGAAACCTCAGCACCAATCCAGGAGCAAGGAAAACCTACAGCACACCGACGTGCTTTAGCTCACATGATGTAATGAAAAAAATCAAAGAAATACATGGCGAATTTTAAAAGTAAGTAGGGAAATCAAAGGTATTTCCAAGTCTCACCTTGCCAGTGGTGTTTGTAGTCACACATCCGTGACAGGGCGATCATCATGGCACAGTAGAGCGGCAGAATTGCTGCACAGAGCCTCCAGCTCTTCCCACGGCCGCTCTCCGTGAAGCAATGCAGCTTCCCAGCCAGGTAGAAGGTGGTGAAGCCCAGGCCTGAAAATGCAACTGATAAAGCAAAACACATCACTACAGTAAATTCTCATTAGCACTGGTTTGGTTGGTTGGTTGAGGTTTTTTTAATTAAAGTAGTCGTGATCTTACAAACTTAAAAAAAATCCCATTTTTGGAGAAGTGAATGGGAGAAGACATTCTCTCCCACAAGATCCATGACACACACATATTCTCCACAGCAGTGGTGTTACCTATGGAGCAATGCAAGCAACCAGGCAAGGGAACACTCAGAAGCAAACTGATTTTTTCTAATATATATATACTCAGCTTTCACACAACCTGACATGTCTGCAAACACTGTGTTGCCTCTAGACACCCACCTATCCCATAGAAATTTAATTGTTTTTCCTTCAGCAATTCACCTTTTTCCTCTGGGGGAGACATCAGACACTAAATTAAACATTTAGGCAAATTTTTAACTTGAGTCACAAAAGCTTTTTCATGCTTCAACCTTCAGCACATCTTTCCTGATTTTAGACCTGTTCTAAAAAGTTAAGGTTCAAAGCAGAAAAGGATTCAGACAGTTTGCACTGGAATTGAATTACATTCAAATGAGATTTTTAGGTTCCATCACCCAGTTTCTATAGAACATGCACAACTGGCAGTGATGAGAGAACTCAGGCACCAAGTTTCTGTCCTTTCCTGCTGGAGATCTTCTCCTTCCAGAGAGACACAGGACAAGGGCAGGGCTTGTTTGCATCATTTCATCTTCCAGCTGAGTAAACGGAGTGATCAAAATGAAATGTCTTGGATATGCAACATCAAATGCAATCCTGAAGCAAAAAACTTTCAAATACTTCCACTCCAAAAATAAGTTTTTCTTCATATTTCTATTTTTCATCTCAGGTTATTATTTTTTAGGTGAACTGAAATCTGAAGACAGCATTCCCAGGCAGAAGAATCAATTGCTTCGTGGTTTCATTTTCAGGCAATCTACAATGCCCAGCAATTTCGAGGGCTTAAAGGAATTTTGCCCAAACTATAAAGCAGGTGTTCAGTTCCCACAGAGTGATATTCAGGATTACTACCATTTACCAGGCAATTTTACCAGCAATTGTCAGTGTGGTGCACAGAAGCAGCAGATTCAGCTAAAAGGGCTTTAGAGAGAATCTTGTAATATTTTAAAAATTTGTGGGGTTCTTTTCAGGGTCTGCCACATTTCCAGAAGGAGGTGCTCGTGGAAGTTCAGCAGGATCTATATTTGTACTAAACACAAAGGCAGATCTTGCCTTAGGTGGTTGATGTGTTCCTCTAAACTAAAGGGCAGAAAGAAGAGACTCATAAACACTCCTCCAGGGGGACCCACACCTAATAAAAGAGGGAAAAGTAATATATAATACTCTAGCTTGTGGCTGTGGAGCTAACATTGTGCAGAGGAGCCTTACACTGCAGAATTTCAGACTGACTTCCCTCACCCTGGAGTGTGCACATCCACAAAGAGCTGCTTGACCCAGCAGCCCCAGTGCATGCAGAGTCAGCAGCAAAATCCACAGAATTAACAGCAAAATGCTCTGGGATGTGGGACATCCATTATAAAAGGAACTGCAGAATTCGAGACAACTCAATTGCTGTGCACTCCATGTGGGCAACTTTGCTTGATGGCTCTATTTTGAAGATGTCAGTCAAGAACATTAAGAAAAACAATTCACTCTTCAAGAGTTCTGGGCCTAAAGGTGATATTTACACTGAAGAATTGGTCCATCAGTAGAATATATTTGAGCACTTTTTCCTGCACCAGCTGGAGTCAACACATCACTGCATCACGAAGGAAATGCAAATACACACATGCCCTCAAGGGTTACAGCTTGCCTACTGTCCTAGTAAAAATTATTAAGGCAGATCCCAAAGATTTAGAAAAGCAACACAAAAACACTTCTAAGCTGCCTTCTTCCAGAAAATAAATTGATCTCTCTTTATATAAAGAAGGGAAAAGCAACATAAAATACCAACCAGCCCTTTCTGGACACATTGACGTAAATGAAAAGAAGAAAATCACTCTGATTTAGTTTAAAACAATGTTAACCCGAGAAACATGTTGATACAAATTCCAGACACAAATATTGAATTGATTTTAAATGTTGTAAGAGGAGAAAGGAATGAGGAAATGAGGTATTTTTAACAATTGGTGTAGCTAACTCAAATCAAAGTCCTGATGCCACAAGTTGCTGAACTCAGGAAAATCTCTCCTGAGACAAGCCCCAGGTTCTGTCATAGCTTGTTAAAATGCTTTAAAATGCATTATCATTATTGGAATAAATAAAACCATGTTAGACTCAATTGTTCAGTTTGCTTCTGTGATGCTCTTTTCGAAAAAATGAGTTCACAGAAGAAATAAGGAGGGTGACAGCACCTGGAGACACCACAGATCCCATCCTGATGCCTGATTCCCTCCAGACAGGGGATTTAGGTGATTTGAAAAACCTGTCTGTACAGACCAAACCAATTACCAAGTTGAAATGCTTAAGGTGAGAAACTGTAAACAAGAATCTGATCTAAAGTACCCCAAATAAATTATTCATTAAAAAATGTAATTGCTTTTGTGAGTGTTTTCTGAAACTTAAACTACCCCAGGAGGATCTTCAGCTTCTGAAGTTTTAATGGATGCTTTGCTAAGCACACACAATAAATGCCTTTTTGACATTAGGCAGTTTCTGAACTGAAGAAAAGCCCCTCAACTTATTTAAGTGACATCAAATTACAAAACTGCAAAACAACCACTGGAATGGCCTTTGCAAGGATCAGAGAAAATGATCCATCTCTTTGTCTGCAAGGCTTTATTCTTGCAGTGATTACTGTGTATTTCCCGAATGCAAACACAGACTATTCATCTCTGGAACTGCTCAGCAGCCTGCTGAGGAATGCCAGCAGTCAGGGCTACTGCCGAATGTTTTCAGTTTCACACTGTTCAAAGACTGAAATATTTATCTTTCTTGAAGGAAAAAAGTATGATACCAAATGAGTGCATAAATTTTAATGCTGAAATTCAATTCAAAGAGCATTTTATAGAAGTACAATTCCCAAAGAATGTTATGAGTTTATTATCACAAAATATTTTTTACTTTTTTTTTTTCCAAGTGGGACAGCCAATCACCTTCCCTTTGGCTTAGCTTTATTAATTTCTTTTCACAGAGAAAGACAGCTCAGTGGAAGTAACATGAAAAGCACATCACAAAACACAAATGTATGCAGCAACTTGGGAAATAAAAAAGAGATGTTGGAGACAGAGACATGCTAGAACAAAAATAGACTGATATTATCTGAAAAGCAAGAATATTAGTCATTAGGTTGTTTTTGCACCCCTGTCACAGTGAATTTTTATGAATTTTATTGTGTTTTCTCAGTGACATGTTTTTTTATGTACCTTTCCAGATACCTCATCTCACCTGAAATACCTAAAGTGGCCTCCAGATGCATCTCATTGCCACCAAAAAATGAGAACTAAGTTTTGATTTGTTCAGTTCATGATGTCTTTTACAAAAACTCCTAAAAGTAAACCTTTTCCATAGCCTACTTTTCCATTTCTGTTGATAGGAACCTTGAAAAAATCCCCCTCCTCTGAGAACACAGTAAAGGGAAGATTAAACCAGCTCAGATACTGGAATTACGTTTAAAAATTTGTATTTTTAAACACAGCACCTAGGCACCAGCTTTAGATCACTGCCTCTCCAGCTCTAATAGAAATTATGGCCATGTGGGCATTGATGAGATATCTAACAATAAATAATCACTACCAAGAGCAACTTTTTTCTTTTCCACTTCAACACTGGAAGATACCAAGCCCCATCCACTGGGCTCAGGGTAACTTCTTGCTTCCTGCTTTGCCATAATTATACCATCAGTAGCATCCTGGGTAAGGATCACGTCCTGCACAACCACTTGTCATTCCATTCACCATGCCAAGCATTTGCATCTCTCATTCAGGGATGTGCACCTAATTTAAAACTTGTTTGAAGGAAATTGGCCCAGGCATACAGATTAGCATGTAAAATACAGTCAGAAGACAGGCTGAAGAGTATCTCCATAGATGGAAATTTTCTACAGTGGAGGATCAGAATGCTTCTGTCAAGCTCATGGTCAGCAGTGTCAATGAGTTCACTGGATTATACCAGTTTTAGTACTGCAAATAATCCCCCTAAACACTTCAAAAAGAAACTAGGGAAAGCCCAGGACTGTGCCCAGCCTGAGCAGGAAGGGTTATACAGAAAATCACTGCTCTCTTCATGGTGTGACACACAGCAGGAATAGGAAAATGTTATTTATTCCTGCAACACTGCAAAATGCAAAGCAATGAAGCCTGATCTATCCAGCATCTGCTAGAGGAACTTTTCACTGGGGTTTTGTGTAGAGAAGTAGAGTTTGAACAGGGGGAAGGCAAACGACTTTGAGCCTTTTTCAACCCCACTCTGAAAGCGAACCAGGACACCAAGGAGAAAGTGGCTACACAGAAACACTGCACAGTCACTGAATTCAGTGGGCTCCAAACTTATCAAAAACTCTCTTGAGAGAGACTTTTAAAGAACTCTCTTGAGAAAAACAGCAACTGGAAAGTTGGGCATCTTTATTTTTGATTCAGTCTAGAAAGACGTTTGCTATCTGAAGAGAGCAGAACTAGAGTTGCTCTCCATTCTGGAGTACGCAGTGGATTTGGGATTAATAGCTTTAATCTTGCAAAGAAAATGCAGAAAATATAATTTTAAAAAGTGCTAAATAACTGAGTTGTGCAGCATGGAGAAGAGAAGGCTCCTGGTCTGGTGGGAGGTGTCCCTACCCATAGCAGGGGGTGGAACTGGGTGATCTTTAAGGTCCCTTCCAACCCAAACCCTCCAGTGATCCTACATCCTACAGTGTAAAACAAATGCATTGAACATGTTGGTCATATGGGATAAATCCCAGTGAGGAACCAGTTTCACACTGCCTGGATTCATGTATTAAAAACTCACTTCTTCTTTTTTAATTGAGGAAAAAATGAAAGCCTTTTGGAGGCCTGCTTGAGACATCCACGTGGTCTGAACCTCAAACAGACTTGAAAGAGTTGATCTATTTTTAAGGCTGGAAAACTAAACTTTAAGGAGTTCATTTCACAAGCCCCTCATGAATTCCAACAGCCCTTGTTGATGAGTATTCACAGGTAATTATGTCAGAGAAGAGGTAGAAACATTAAACATAACCATTCCTGAGTATACTTGAAGTTTGAATTAAGAAGCCAATAAACCCCACAGGACTTTTTTTTTCCTTGCATATCTAAGAAATCCATTTCATATTTCCCTGGATTCTTTTATAAAAGGATGAAATATTTCAGTGAGACAGTGCCATGCAGCTGTTAATTAAGAGATTTATCTTGAAAATAGGGGAGTAGCAGCAATTACTGCCAAAAACCTGTGGCTTGTAGCTCATTTGTTACTTAAAATGTTCATTTTCAAGTGAAGGAAATATGATTATCCTCCATGAAATTGCTAGCTAAAGATAATTAACAGTTCAAATTTAGATACCCAACTATAATTACAAGTACCGAGGTAATATTTTATAAAAATTATCACAGGATAGCAAACATTTCTATTGAAATTCAATAATTTCTTCACTCTGAAGCACATAAATCACTTTGATTTTTCAAACAAATGGATGTCTTTTAACACGTAAAAATATTTTCATTCTTACAACTGACTAGTTTTAATTATTGAGTGGAAAAGGGGAGGAGGAGCTACCTGTCCTTTCACTCTAATGACATAATATTTCCCAGTCACCTTCTTTGCTTCGCAGTGGCGCAGCAAGAAACGCCACAAACGCTACGTTCATTTAATTAGTGCTTCATCAAGCAAGTCTGGCGCGAGCATAAATTATACAATCAGCTTTAATATCATCAGAGAAGGCAACTCCTCGGGGATAACACAACAGAAATGCTCTGTACAGTGACAAGCACTGAGTGGAGCAGTCAATTGTCAAGAGATAGAGACAGTGAAATATGAACAACCAGCCAGTGACCAGCAAAGGTGCTGGGCTGCTCTCAGAGCTGAGGTGGAGTCTTTACCTGGCTGAGAAGACAATTCACACCCAGTCTGCTGTCACAGAATTTATAACTGGTTCAGAGAAGCAAAAAAAGCCAAGAGATTTCTTCTCCCAAAACCAAGGAGGGGAGTAGGCAGGAACCTAATTTAGGAGTAACCTTGGCAATGTTTTCTGCCCAAACAAGCAGAGCTCAGCTGGGAGGAATGGGACACAGCCAAGCAAGTGCAGACACTGCTCTGTGATCCAGTTATCAGGACTGTAACTGTCAGAGAAATTCACATTTCCAAGGAATACCGTAGAACAATACACAGAATCAAGGCCAGATCCATGAACATTCACATCCAGATTATTCTCTTGCTCATCATATTTAACTCCTACTCATCACCTGCCCTGCTGCAAGAGGCATTCTCTGCATACAGTCGTATTTTTCATTGAGATTCCAGCCTCCCTGCCATACTAAACAATACCAGCAAGTGATACCATATCCTATTGTTTGTTAGCATAAATATCTTTTAACCATTACCTATTGACTTTTTTGTAATTTACATCAACTAGTAGTTCCATTTTTCTAGACAGGATCTTCCTGTGTTCATCCACACAAACTTACTGATTTCAAGCAAGTAATGAAGGAAGATAGAGCACAGAACATGGGGAACAGAACAGAAAATAACAGAATATTTCAGTTGGAAGGGACCAATAATTGTTGTTGCCAACTGCCGGGCCACAGCAGGGCTCACCGAAAGCTAAAGCAAATCATTAAGAGCAGTGTCCAAATGCCTCTTAAACAGTGACAGGCTTGGGAAACACTGCCCATCTCTCTGGGAAGCCTCTTCCAGTGTTTGATCACCCTCTTGGTAAAGACATTCTTCTATTATTGAGTCTGAACCTCCCCTGGCACAGCTTTGAATCATTCCCACATGTCCTGTCACTGAAACCCAGGGTGAAGAGATCAGGAAAGACAGGCCAATAAAATGGAAAATAAAATAGTTTACCATATGATAGAGAATTTCTTGCACGACTGAGCAAGTGATGCTTTAAATATTTAGTGATATTTAAATATTTTTAAATAAGATTCAATACCACTCAACAGTCGTACTAAATCGTATTTAGTCCCAAGTGTCTGTGGAAATACCACGATAGCATAAACACCTGGTCAATCATTCTGATTTCTATTTTCTGATTAATTCTCTCAATAAAGTCATCCAGAGATTTCTTCCTTCCCCCCACTCCCCGTGAGTGATTTTTTAAAAATCCTTCCCATACTATTTCATCCACAAATCCAACTTGCATTGCCTTCCAGCATGATCAGAAACTCCCAAAATAATCATTCTCCAAAAGTTTCTAGTTACTTGAACAAAATGTAGGCACCAGACTGAGAGACTCCTGTAAGCACTGTCTTAGTTCAGGCTGAAACAAAGGAAAACTGAAAGTCTCGGGAGAAAACCACCAGACAAATCAGTCGATTTCAACAAAGCAGTATTAGTTTTAAAAATATTTTGCATAAATATTTGCCATGTAGGTTTTGTTTGAGAAAACACTGATGTCATTATTTGCTCAGTCTTCTGCAGAAGGAAAGGGAAAAAAATTACTATTCACTTACCTGCAACAGCTTTTGCTTTCTGTGTAGAACTGACAGCATTAGCAAAATCCAAATGAGGCTTTCTGCAGGTGCTTTTTTTCCCTTTCTGGCATAAATAATATACTTGATTTCCTGCATTTATCTCATAGCTTTTATCTCAAGAGCCTTTTAATATCCCCTCGCTTTCAAGAGACCCAAATTAATGTTTTCAGAAAATGTTATGACTGAGATTTCTGCCGTTTGACAAATCAGTCAGCCACTTCTAAAGGAAGGTGCCTGGCATTTTGAGTTCATCATTCAATTTCAAGTGTTTTATTGAGTTATTTTTCTTTTGCTTACAGCAGAATTGTAGTTGGTGCTCCTGATTTTAATGAAATAATTCTGGATTGACTCAGAGTTATTTGCATTAGAAGAACATGATCTTGTGTGAGTCAGGTCTATCCCTTTTGCTGCTCAGAGGGGTTTTGAGTCTGCAAGCAGGATTTGGAGACTGATCACAACTAATTCTTTTAGGGTGGAAAAGACCCACCCCAACTTATAAAGGTGAGTGCTCTGTAGAGTTTTAAAGTCTTCATGGAAACAGAATGGTTGGGTTTACTTCCAAGTAGCTCTAACATAGGTAGAACCCTCATATATATTCTGATTTATTCTTATCACAGACTGGAAGACCACACCACGTGCTGCAATGGCAGCTCAAGGAATCTCGATATTTGTCACTACAGGAGTGAGATTTCCTCCTTAAAGATGGTCAGAAAGTGATGTGCCAGCCTCCTCTGAGTTAGCAGCCTTCCATTTTCAAATCAGATTTGTGCTTTCTGACCCATTTCACTCCAGAGAAGAGCTGTCACTACAGTTCACAGAGGGAAAATGATCTTTAGATCTCTGGTGTGACTCAAAGTCCTTTTAACTGAAAAGGTCAGGCAGAAGAACAATGGTCTTTACTTTATATACAGCTGAAGTCTGCAGCATCACAACAAAGGCTTCTGCAGGCTGTGAAACCAAGCATTTACCTTAACCTTAGCACACAAATTTTGCCTAAAAAGCTGAAGTTAGGCAAGAGGAAAGCAAGAATTAGACTGAAAGGTAATTAAGCTCCTGTCCTGCACAAATGAAAGCAAACTGAACAGATATAATAATATAAGAAACAGCAGTAGTTGCTGGGAAAACTGGTTTATTGGAGCTAAGATCACAGATTTACTTACACTTGCAGCTCACCTTTCTTAACTTCAGCTTTTTACATATTGTAAGTAAATATTTTACATATTTACCCTCTTGTCTGTGAGGTAGGTGTAAACTGTAGCTGGAAAGGCAAAGAAAATAATTTTCTCCTTCACTTCTAAAGGGCCATTATTTTCTCAAACATATCAAGACACCTTCATTTATCAAGGAGGTAATTAAAAAATGTATGACAAGTCACTGTTATTGTCCCCACAGCCTCTGACTGCATTCTTCATTTCAGATTTCTGATTAAATTCTCTGATTCCTTCAGCGATATTCAACAATCTCTACAAACCTCTTTCAACCAATATAATAAAAAGAAGAAAAACAAAAACACCCACACAAGAAATGAAAACTCTTGCACAGCTCTACGACAATTCATTCTATAAAAATAAAATTGAGATGCTGCCACAAAATATTTTCTTCCAAAATCTATTTTTCCTCACAAAAATGGATCTCTAGACTCAATAAAGATTTTTATTAAAAAAAAAAAAATCAATGACACAATTTAGCCAAAAGTCAACTTTTCAAACTAATTTAAGTAACTAAACTGTAGCTACAAAAATAAAAATCACGAGTGTTTTATTTATTTTGCTGCTGATATAGCAATTTTATACAGGGTATGTTAATTTTTAATTGATTTTATTCCCATAAATCCATCCAATCCTACGTGAAATTTTAAGTTCAATTATCTTTGCAGCCACTATGTTAAAATGATTAATTTTTAGTGAGTTTGGCTTCCAGTCAGTTGATGGGACCTTTCTCTCAGGGATCAACAGCCAGCAGGAATCTCCTGAAGTCCAACACAGGGAAATGCAAATTCCTGTACTGGGGGTAATTCATCCCAACTCTGCTGGGTGGTAGTAAAAGGTGAAGAGACAACTGGCACCCACTGAAGCCCAGGAAATTGCATTTAAATATAAGAAACAAATATTTTCACTGTGAGAGTGGTCAGGCACTGAACCAGGTTATCCTGTGAGACAGGTTGTGGAATCTTCATATTAATTCAAAACTCAACTGGAAATTGTCCTCTGGAACCTCCTCTCCCTGACCCTGCTTTGAGTAGTGGCTGGAACTGCACAATTTTCAGAGGCACCTTCATCCTAGAAGTTCTGTGAATTGAACTATAAGCTGGTACAAACCAGACTAGCAAGTGATTATTCATGTTTTCACAGCACACACATCAGTTTCAAGATGTTGGTGTGGGTATTCATGGCCAACATGGGCTCAATCTCCCCTTGACCACCAACACTCAGCAAGCTCCAAGGAGTTTAACCTCTCACCAAGCCACTGTTTTTCCTTCAGTATGTCATATATGAAAATTAGGTTATTGGCTTTTGCATATAAAAATCATCTTATGACCAAGTTAATAAGTATTAAAGTTGTAAAGGTAGTAATTGTTAAATACCTTTTAATTATGGAGTTTCCATGCTGTCTGTGAGTCCATGTCCTTCCCCACCAAATGCCTGATTGGTGAAAGAAATTTTGATGTACCTCAGAACCCACCAATCATGCTGGGCTATGGGGCTGGACAGTGGGGAATTCTGGGAAGGGCCAAGGGGGTATAAAGGGCAGTCCCCTACAAGGACACACCTTCTTTTCCTCCTGGCAAGCAACAGGACACATCATCTGCTCCCCTGGCACTGGGTAAGTGGGGGGGAGGGGAAGGGCCTATCTCTTTCTAGAGACCTTTTATTTTATTTTAAGGGAATTTTGCCTCAGATTAGCTGAAGTTAACCCAGTGCCAAAGATTTCTGCTGTGGACACGTAACCATTTTGGTTTTAAGGATCTCCAATCCTGTGATCTCGGGTTTTTCTATTATTTTAATTTAAGAATTCGGACTCTGTTATTTTTCCAATTTATTTTTTTTTTGTAATAAACAATATATTTTTTTTAATTAAAACAAGAGTTGTCCTTATTCCTGACAAGTACAAAGGTACCAAAACCAGTTTCATACAATTTCCTCTAACCAAATTCCTTAGCTGAAAAACACAGCTTCAATAATTCTGGCCAATTCAGAATTAACACATTTAAAAATAGTCCCTAAATAAAGCTGAAGCCAAAACCGGCGACTCCAATCTGCTTGCAAATGTTTTGAGCAGAATAAGAGCCTAAAGGGAGTTATACCATGAAGAATTAATCACTTCCCCTAAGAAAGCAAACAGGGTCAAGAATCTGGCATTAAATTCACACAGGATTTTTGGTGTTTCTAAATAAATTGTGTTGTGTTACTATTATTTACCCATACTTGCTTGTACAAGGACTCCATTACTACAATCACAGCAGCATATGGGATATCTCCCTGTCTAGGATTTTTTTTCTTTTAAGCTAAAAAGCCCATTTTGCTGAACAATATTTGAAACAAGCCTGGATTTGTGATTTGCTATTTACTGTTCTGATAACAACATGTGAACACAAACATTTAAGATGTAACCATGTCGTGTTTTTGGCAGTGCCAAGACTCATTCATTAAGCTATATTAACATAAACACAGTCTACTTTTGCAGCAGGTTTTTTTGCTTGCTGTTGGTGGCCTGTCCTCATTTATACAGGTGAAATCTGGGTCAAAGATTCAGTTAAAACACGATGGACCAGGTATTTATTCCTTTGATTTAGAGCTCTGTATTCAAAACTTGGTATCACCAACTCGGAAAGATGATCTGGATTCATGTTTTAAGCCAGAATTCATTTCAGTCAGCAACTGGGAGAAGATATGGACAAAACCCAACTCATAAAATTTGGTAGAACCAGTTTATATTTGTGCCATTACCAGGATATAAAGTGAGAAGAGAATTTGCCCCTTTACTTCCCTGCTCCTTACAGCCACCTGACTGGTGATGTGGCAACATCACAGGTAATTTACTGCTCGTATTCTTCTGCTCTCCTCTGAGAACTCTTTAGAGGTCCCAGGGCATTGCAACAATTTTAAGCTGCAACTCACAAACCCCACGTGCTTCCAGAAATGTGAGCTCCCACATGGAAAACATGCTCAGTATTCCTGTCACCTTAATTAAACATGTTCTTGACATACGGTCCTCTGCTTACAAGCAGAATCAGTCTTCCTCGAGCATGAAAAAACCCTGGTGGCTTCTAGGCTGAACATGTTCCCTGAAAAAAATTAGTTATATTCTCCAAACAAAGATATTTACCCAATTATAGCAATTATGACTGATTACAGCTAATTGCCATTTAAGACTAAGATAGGGACTAGAAAGCTGACATCCTCCCTCATGACCCCACTGTAATAATACAAATTCTAAATTCTGTCACCAAAATAATCTCAGACCTCCCAGCCCACACAAACACCAGACAATCAAATGCTCCCTGCTTGTAGTCTGTATAAAGAGTGGCACATTGTGAAATCTTCCTTGAGCTGGCAAATGCATAAAGTTGCTCAAAGTAACAAAGAACTGTTCATTAAATGAACCCCACTGATTTCTTTTCCATTTTAAATTACTGAATATCTGGCCTACCTGGAATTGCTCCACTGGATATAAACCTGGAATTACAAGCACTTATTTCCCATGCACATTGACTTTTAGATAAATAACACTCCAGGAGTCGTAAGTTCATACTTTATTTGTGGAGAGAGCTTCTCAACCTGACACAAATGTCAAAATTACATCAGACATGAGATAAAAAGGAAGAAATCAATTACTAAAAGCTTTCTATCCATCCCATTAGTGTAATGTATGCCTGCAGATTCAGTGATCTTTTCAGGTCCCAGTTGTGCACGTGGCTCGTCCAATTAACTGTTCTGTATTCATTCACCTTAATTTTCCTCTTGCATGTGTTGCAGTCAGTTAAATGCTCTTTTATCCATACATCACATTTTTCATCAGCTGGGTTATGCTGGGTAATCATTACCAATAAAAGGTTTCTACTGATTTCTGCACAATTTGTTCTGTTTATTTCATTGAATACACTCAGTCATTCTGGCTGTATGTCCATCCATTTGGTAGTTCATTTTTGATCTGTGGCTCGCTGCTCCTGTTTCCATCTCCTTGCAAGGAGAGAAAAATACATCTGGAGAGGAGGGGATGCCAGGAGGTCTCTCCAAGGCAGGCTGCCCCAAGGCTCTCTGCAAGAAAACTCTTTAGGAGGCCCACAGGAAGGACACAGGCAGGAAGAAATGCTGCATTTATGATCTTCATAAACATCACTCTTTTGATGAAGTTTGGGCATAGAGAAGCTGCATGGTACCATCACAGGTGGTAGCTTTAACTTAACATAAAATTGCCAATGGATTATAAAACCATTGAAATACTAAATGTGGAAAAAAAACCAAATTTATATTTTGGAGTTATTTTGGCTGTCAGATTAACAACATTTGTGAAACTCAGGAACACCTCTGAGTTACTGGACACAGGCAGGAGTCTTGGCTCCCTACACACAAATGTCTATTCCCTCACACAATATACTCTGCCAGTCCACTGAAAAAGACCCAACACGGGCTCCAAACAATCCAGGAGATCCAGAGATTTCTTTGATCCAGTGGAACATGCAAGTCACTCTTTGGCTTCAGGAAACAGTCTGTGCTCCACACATTTTTCTTCCTTGTGTGACACGTGCTCCTTGGCCCAGGGAGGCGAAGCCAAGGAAATCATCTGTGCTCCCATAAAGGAGAACTCTCCTTCAGGGCACAAGTTGGCTCTGAGAGTGGTAACAGGTTGTTCACAACATTTTTATGGAGCAGGCAAGGTCAGGCCAGGCCATCTGGGAGTGCCAGTGTTGTCACTCTTCATACACATCCCTGCATTCCATCCTCACAGCTCCCCATTTACAGCACCACAGACTTCCTTGTTAAAGGCCTCGTCTTGAGGTTTTAGATTCTGGGATAACAAAGCTTGTGATTGACAGCCTAGCCTAGAAATGCCTTAAGAAAAACTGTTTTGAAGATGAAAATGGCTCTTGACTGAAGTGTCTAACCCCTCTTTATGAGCTGCCTGGCAGCTTTTACTTGTGATTTATTTTCCTCATGGGTTCAAGTGAAGTAGGAAACACCAAATTGTAGTGGGCTGCTTGTAACAATCATACCAGGAGAGGTTCTATAGTTTATGTCAGCTCTCATCCTCCTCACTTACATTTCTAGAGTCATGAAAATGGAAAAAAAAAAAAATCCCACAAACACTAGCAGAAACAAAAAAAAATAAACCCATTTTGGTGCTGTTTCATGAATTTCGCACCACACAGAGAAGAAGTCAGAAATCTGAAGAGTGGAGCTCTTTCACTTTACCTCGTAACAATCTTGTGCTGAAGGAAGGGAGAAAGGTGCCAAGAAAAAAATTTGGACTGAGATTATGGAAGGAAAGTTTGCAACTATCTACACGTTAAGAAGACAGGAAGAACAGTTTTTAAAACTGAGCTAAGAAAATGGAGAATTATAGCACAATTTCCAAACATGAATTATTATATCCCAAACATCCTCTTTGCTTCATAGATATAGGAAAGCAGTATAATGGTGTGCTTCCCATAACACTTTTTTGGTTCTCACTCTTTATTCTACTGGGAGCGAAGTAATAGCAAGCAACTAAATTCGTGATCACAACTATAAACTATTCTTGATAAAACTGACAATTCTGGTTATCGAAATAATTTTGCTGCAGAGAAAAAGTAAGGGTTAGCATTGTATGATTGTCAAATTAAATTCTTTCCTTCTCCATTATGAGACTAAAATATGTATGGATTTTTAAGGCTTGTCAGAGACTTAGATATTATAACATCAGGCTTCAAACAGCTAAGTAGTTCAAGCAGCTGCAGAATTGCTTCACTCTAGCACACACTTACCAACTGATAAAAATTACTGAATATATAATATCTCCTCATTCTTATCACATTTTAATAAAAGGCTTTGTAGTGGGAAATACAATCAACTCAGCCACACGCTAATCTTATGTCACTGATGGGGAAAGCTGCTCTCATAATTTTGATCTAAATACTCTGGGACATCATTCTGCTCCAATAAACTTGGTGTGAGCTGCAGCACCATAACTCAGTGCTTATACAACTAGTGCCAGGTAGAAGGAAAACCCCAGGACTCCCTCTGTGGCTGCCCCACTGGCTTAGAACTAAAGCCTATAACATCCACAAACATCTACTCCTCTCTTATTCGTTTCTGGGACTCAAACAAGAAAGAAAGAGCAAAACCAGCTCACAGTTTCATTCATCTCATCACTGAACTTGTTTGCAATATATACTTCTGCACAATTAGGCAATTTGAAGTTACTACTTTCAAAAAAATTCCATAGATACAACTTGCTGGTTCTCAATCGGCAGCTCTTAGAAACAGAACAGCTGAAGGCAGCAAACGTTACTGGCCAAAAAACCCCTGCTAAAGCTCACAGTAATCAAGTTATTTTACAGATGAAAAGATATTTCATTAGACACGACATAAAGCACACTAGAAGTCATCTCCTCAAGACAGAGAAAGGGACCTTTACAAACATCTAAGTTAGTAAAACTAATTAAATCATATAGATGAATTCTCAAAAAGCCACCTAAACATCTGTCAGGATACAGCACAAACTGGGAGTATCTGATCAAACCATGAGACCTAGATTGAAGACCACCTCAAAGCCAAAAGAAGAGTGGTTTTACTGTCTTACTCCATACTACAGTGGAACATAACAAAATAAATATTTACTATACAGCCAAAGGTGTGCACTGGGGGACAGATGCCCCTCAGAATCACAGTGTTCTGTAACCTTGAATATGCTTCACTCTACTGACAGTCCTGCTAGGACTCTCAATGAATGCAGGTGGTTCCCAAGAAAAGGAAGGGTCACAGGCTCACAACTTTATTTCCAGAAGGAAATTTCTAACTTTCTGAAAGTCAGAAATTCAGGCTCCTCCAGCAAAACTCACGTTCACGATCCAGCAGAAAAAGATCAACCCCAAACCACAGAAAGGACAGCTTTTTACAAAAGAGGCACTGTGTTTAAATGAACTTACAGGAAGAGTGGATGCTTGGAAAGCTTTTCCTGCCTTCAGAGACCAGGTCTGGGTCACCTGTGCAGTGCATTTCAGAGTTCATTACTCCATCTGGAAAGCAGCGGTAAAAGAAATCGGGACGCGGTCTACAAAAAACACCATGGATATTAAAAACACAAAAGCTGTAGTAACAGAAAAACCTCAAAGTGATTATCACATTTACTGCTCATTACACACATGCTGGTTACTCCTGCCTAGAGTGATCCACCTTGCACAGAGCAAAATGTAATGACCCCCAAATTTTCACCCAGCTAAAACACCCAGCTCAGAACATCCTCAAAACAACCACCAAAATCTAAAGCCAGCCTTGATGCTGACTGTCTCAGTGCATTGAGCAAACCCCTGAGTTCCTTCTGACCCTGCTGTGAGCTGGGCCTCTGGGTTTGACTGGTGTCATACTGATCCTGAGCTAAAAAACCACATGGAGAAGCAAGGAGAATGATCACAGATTCAGACACAAGCTGACAGCACAATAGTTGGCTTGGAGTGCAGGAAAAATGAGCTTATTCCTGTCTAAAGAAGAGGGTGTATTCTTAATTATTTTAAAAGCACCCTTCAAATAAAAGTGCCAAGTGCCATTACTGTCAGGGCATCAGCACTGCAGCAGAGAGGGTTCATCAGAAACCAAACACAAACACTGCTTCCTCAATGCTGCAAAACATCCCAACAACAAAAGCAGCACTGTACTCTGTCAAATAGTGGATGGATTCAAGTCAAATGTGCATTTTTCAGTTGAAATTATTCAAAATTTTGATAAACAAAAAAGTACCCAAAAACGTATTTTCCAGGGAGTTTTGTTTGCTAGACTTTTCTGAGCCCTTCATTCAAAATTTTGCTTCCCTAAAGAAATGATCTACCTAGGAATCCATTTCTGCTTAGCTCCCAGGTTTGTTGTGCCATGGATGTTGATGTCACCTGGAAATAGAATATTCTTCACACAAAATGCAGGCACTGGGTTGTACAGAGCCTCAACTGATTCCTATTTAATCAGACAAGGGGCACTGGCATCTAAACTCCCACATGCTGTGACTCTTCCCTTCCGTGCTGCCAATTTAATGAACTGATTTCAGCTCCCACCAGTCCTTTCAAGCCCCTCTCTTGTCTGGATCTGCCAGCCAGCCAAACAAACAGCAGAACACAGGGGCCTGGATTCCTGCCACAGTGGGATGTCACGTAATGAAGTTGTCCAACACCTGCACCAGGCAAAGGACGGCTCCACAGGGGCCTCCTCTGACTCCACGTGCTCTGGAACGGCAGCTCTCTATTTATTGAGATGTGCTGGAGTTGTCAGACTGTCTCCATTCCTCTCAACAGCTAAACCCATCATTTATAACATGACAGGACTTACCTTCCCACTATTAATTTAATAGTATTTGTGCAGACACCATTCAGAGCTAGAGCCAAGGAAACAGCTACAAAACAGAATGAACAAACAGAACAATAATAACCTAAATACCAAGCAATAAATTGCATCATTACAGCATTTGATTTACAGATTTAAACCTTTACTGGACTGAAAACTGAATGATGTTTTTTTTCAGCCTACTGTTTTCTTATTAGCCAGACGAAGGACAGAGCTCAGAGCATCACAATAACCATGACTTATTTTGTTCTTATTTCCCTACACAAAGCCAGTTTTCCTGCCATGCCATTTGCACAGGTATGAGTCAATAAATGGGAAAAAATCAGAGGATGAAGTATGGTGGGTTTGTAAATTTTTTGTTTTCTAATTTACCAGATTAAACTCTCATGGTCTTCGGGTCAAGCAGAATTCCTGCATAGACCAATATGTAAGATATATAGATATATCTACACACACATATGTGTATATATGTATGTATCTATATATATGTGTGATGCAATTAAACACTTCACTTCCAGGCTAAAGAACTGCCTTTTGGCTAAAACTAGAATTGGATGACTTTCTTTATTTCTCTTTCAAAAGGATTTGGATGGTTTGATTAAATATTTCAGTGTTTTCCCCTTACATTTACTCCCATGATTAACAAACTTTTCTAATAAAATTGGAGAATAAGCAGGAACTGTCATACTAGGTAAGACTTAATCATCTCTTCTATTTGTGCTTGCATGCCAAGTCCCTAGACTTTCCTAAGAACCTCATCTCAAGCTNACACAAAGCCAGTTTTCCTGCCATGCCATTTGCACAGGTATGAGTCAATAAATGGGAAAAAATCAGAGGATGAAGTATGGTGGGTTTGCAATTTTTTTGTTTTCTAATTTACCAGATTAAACTCTCATGGTCTTCGGGTCAAGCAGAATTCCTGCATAGACCAATATGTAAGATATATAGATATATCTACACACACATATGTGTATATATGTATGTATCTATATATATGTGTGATGCAATTAAACACTTCACTTCCAGGCTAAAGAACTGCCTTTTGGCTAAAACTAGAATTGGATGACTTTCTTTATTTCTCTTTCAAAAGGATTTGGATGGTTTGATTAAATATTTCAGTGTTTTCCCCTTACATTTGCTCCCATGATTAACAAACTTTTCTAATAAAATTGGAGAATAAGCAGGAACTGTCATACTAGGTAAGACTTAATCATCTCTTCTATTTGTGCTTGCAAGCCAAGTCCCTAGACTTTCCTAAGAACCTCATCTCAAGCTGGTGGAGATCTTTGCCTTTATTTCACTGGCACTTGGATCCTGCACATACACACATTTTAGATTAAAACTGACTTAATTTTGCAGTGCACACCATAGCTCCCTTTTGCAAAACAGGAGCCAAAGAATTTTATTTCCCATCAGAAAAAAAATTATCAGGCAAATGTCTGATTTCCAGCAGAACATTTACAGTAATATGACTTTGATTATGACAGCCATATGAGCTATTTTCTCCTTGGGCTGCTGCCCCAGATGCTGCACTTCAGCAGCACTCATCCTGTCTCCATAAAACCTTTGCCTGAGGATATTACAGATCATAAAATGTGTTACAGGATATATTTTTTAAAGTTAAAAAAAAAAGTGGGACCTTCATCAAAGCAAAAATTAGGGTTTTCTCAGAATATAGCAACAGCTGCCAGCAAAAATAAAACAAGTCAATCCTAGAGACACCCATACTGTTAAAAAAAGTCTTCCTCTTTCAACACCTGTGTTCACAGTGACCGCTCAATCCCATGCTCTGTTTTTCCCCTCCATTGTTTTGTCTCAGTTTTTTATGGAAATTGCATGGGGAAATTTTCCACAAGGTCAAATGCAGATGGCTAGCAATGCCACAGCACTACACTCTCCTTTTTAAAAAACTTAGCTGCTTTTGAAGACAGGCAGTAAAATTTAGTCTTTTTGTTGAGCTTTGTCTTGATTGTTCATTTTACACCTGACTGAGCTGTGCGTTCACTGCTGCATATTCCTTACAGTGGCAATCCAGGCATCAAATGACAGTGTGAATGTAGCAGGGCAAAAAAAATTCTATTTGCCCTGCTGTTGCTTCCTTTAAGAAAGATTCATATTGCCCATCTAAAGTCATATAATCCAGTCAGTGAGAGGTTTAGGCACTTCCAGGGGAAGGCTTAAGGGAACTTAAATTAAATCCTCCTTACTCCAGGTGCACTGAATCACCTTCTTTGTATTAATGGCTATATGAGGGGCAAAGAATTTTCACATCCTTTCAACCTTTTCTCTCCTCTATGCATCATGCTTAAAGAAATCCACCTTTTGAGGTACCTTTTGAGGTACTCCCTAAACATTCTTCATGAACATTCTGTGTCAGATCTCAGCAAATCAAAGGTCCACCACACCTAACGAGCACTCACATCACCAGATACTGAATCCTATTAGTGTACAGCGCACTTGAACACAAATAAGCCACAAGAAGTTCCACCCTTATGGCACAAACTGAACAGAACATCAAGGTTGGTGTTTCCTCAGTCTGGGTAGCAAGAGGAATATTGGAGAAGCTGGCAACTTTTCTCCTAGACATTGTAGAGGGAATCATAACAGAAGGCAAAACAGCAGAGAAAAAGTAAAGAATGTCTTTTTAGAACAAAAAGGTGAGAATAGGTGATGGAGAAACTGACCTGAAGTTCCTCTCCTTCTTACACAACAGAAAGTGAGGCTCAGAACTGACTGTATGCATTTTGTGAATGAAGAGTTATTTCCACTGAATGGACTTGACAGTAAAGTATCACTCTAAGACATTTCAGAACTTAAAAAAAATGACTGGCAGCAGTCAAAACAAACCTAGGATCGTTTCACACTTGTGTGAGAGCAGCTGGAGAAAGAACAATCTGTGGGAATGAAGCCTTGTCTAAAAAATGTTTCCAATTACACAGTGCCATTTACATCCCATCTAGCTAAGGCAAGGCTGAGTATTGCTTCAATTTTACTATGTAAGGGACAATAAATTAAAGTGTGAATTAGCCAGTAAAACAGAATCTCAGAATTATGCATATTTCAAACATAAGGCCAGCAAAAACATTTGCAGTTCTTAGTGCTTCAAGGTATCCCTTGCCAGTGAAAGTGCTTTAATCAATATTTGTCTCTGGCAGTATCTCTGTAAAAAAGGATCTGGGCATGTATCACTGTAAGATTTCAAGAGATAGGCACAGCCAGAATTAGCTGGAACAGCTTAAGACTTACCCTCCCCATTGTCCTCTGCTCGAATTTTCTGCCTACAACTGTAATTAGACCTCACCCATAGCACAGCCACTGCTGCTCACACTCCAGGATTAAGTGCACATCTAATTCCATTGGCAGTTCAGAATGAAACAACAGCTTCTAATTAGAAAAACTGAGCCAAGAGCACGGATTTTGCAATGGGTAGCAGTAAATTCCAGGAGAAGATCAGAGAAAACAATGAGAGGAGTGATTTCCTACACTAAGCAGCTGAGTCCCACAGGATTTTCCAGTCAAAGCCTTAATTTAGAATAGCTGCAAGTATAAATAAGAGGTAAGTAATAGATTGGGTGTGACAGAAAAAATATACTGAACAGTCTCTCAGATGGACTTGTCTTTGCTGGTGAAATTCCAGCCCTTGCTGGCTAGATTGTGGAATTAAGGCACAGAATTTGTACACCTAGAAACACACATGCACCCAAAGGCTTGTGTGAGGTACCTTGAAACTGCACTGAAAACTGCTACAATGGACTGTAACGGAGACAGGTTTTCCTCAAGACTTGGACTACACTTGGAATCAATCTCTGAGAGCTATCACACATTTTTCCACCTTGAAGTATGACATACATTACCTAAGAAAGCCTCTTTAATTTCGGTCTTGTCTGTTCGGCGGATTATTTTCACCACAAAAATGACTGCCAGTGGCGTGAGGAACGAAATCGCCTGTGAGAGACAACAAATATCATGTGTGAGAGCATCAATTCCTTCTCAGTCCAACTGATTAATAATTAGCTGCAGCCAGCTCCATTTAAACTGAAAGACTGAATGATCTTTATCAAACTCCTGACCTTAAGCAAAGTGGGATGATTTGTCTTTTGCAACTCCAGGGTGACGAGCCCATTAATATTCCAATATAGCCCTCGGTTATAATTGATTTGTAATTGCCCAGCGCTGCATTTAAAATGTCAGCTTCTCCAATGAAAAAGTAACAGTCCATAAGGTCCACAAAATTCATCCACTGATCCATATGGATTTTGTACAATTTTTCCACAGTGTGCATTGCTGCAGAAGGCAGCACACCCAGGCTGAGTGCTCAGTAAAACCCTACTCAACAGAACAGACTGCAGCACCAACCTGCTGCCTTTTTTAAATGCTCTTTATCTTGTTTTTTGCTTTCTTTTCAACTGTCGTGCTTTAGTGCATTGGGAAGATGGTGTCTTTACGATTCTTTCCTTTACAAGTGTTTGGATGCGGAGCAAGCTGCTTCGTTCTGTTCAAACCCAGAAAAACAACAGCTGAGCATCTACAAGTTTAGTCACTGGTTAAACAGAACCTTATTCTGTAATTGTCAGTGCTGGAGGACAGGAATCCTCCTACAGGGAACCTGAAATGGCATCTCTGCCTCAGTGCACACTCAGTTTCCATGAACAGCACTTTTATTATCATAGAGCAATCTGGGCCATGATGATTCACTGCAAATGTTGTCCAAAAAGCATCCTA
Source organism: Aleadryas rufinucha (assembly GCA_013397815.1). Lineage (NCBI taxonomy): Eukaryota > Metazoa > Chordata > Aves > Passeriformes > Aleadryas > Aleadryas rufinucha. Next base: position 204,110 of record VZTH01016313.1, read on the forward strand.
CTGCATGCAGTGCCCACTCTGCCCTCCCAGAGCAGGTACTCGTTGTTTTTCTCCAGAGATACACATCAGTTTGTCCCAAGCACAGCACCAGAGAGTTTCTCATTAGGAGCTTGCCATGGAAACTCTGATTCTGTTCTCAACCAGTCCTTCCATCACCTCTTCTGTCTCAGACCTTCAGTTGCAGGGGTAAAAGGCAATTTGTAGGCAAAGTAGTCCATTTATGCCTCTTGCTGGTTCCAGTCTAAGCTAATCAATTCATTTCTAGAACCTACAAACCTCTTCACAGTCACATTTGGTCACAAAAAATCAGAGCCTTTCAAAAACATTTATTCTCTTAAACAAAAGTGAAAATTATTGGTTGAGGTTTGAGGCTTTTTTTTAAACAAGGCAAAAATTAAGCTGTAAATGGCACAAGGGGTGCCAGGTCTTAACTAAAATTATGTTTTCGTTACTGAGACTGAACATTGCCTTACTTATTAAATAGCCCCACTGACATAAAAACCAGACCAGACAGATATATTATGACAAAAGACACATGACTCAATCTTCTTTTTATATCACAGATTAATCCCGGTCCTCACTTTATGATTTTAGACAATCTGAGTAGGAAAAAACCACAAGAGTGCACTACATTTGTTATTTTGGCTGGGTATCTTGTACCAGATTGCCCTCACCTGCATCTGCACAATATCTAACTCAGTGAACCCCACAGATTAAAACAGTCTGGAGTCTGTTCCCTTTTTCTACATTTAGGAAGGCAGGCACCAAGTTTTGTGTAAAAAGAGGTGTCATTTCCACTTATAATCTCCCTCTAAGTATGTGTGAGATTCAAGTTTGGATGCCAACGCCACGTTACTGCTCCAGAAGTGTTCACTTCTCTCTATCCTCATCAACAGTTTAATTTCTTCTTTCAGATGCAGAGTGTGAAATAATAATAATAATTTTTTTTAAAAAAAGGTTAAAGCAAATCCTAGAATTTCATTCTTAAACATGAGGATTGCCACCAGGAAAAAAAAAAAAAAAGAAGACAAATATCTGCATTCCAGTACTGAAGAACATGTAGAAATATAGCCAAGGCTGACAGGCTGATAGTGGTGGTTTAATGGAGTCAGAAATCTTTTGAACAAGCAGGAGCAGCAGAAATTATCAACAAAGAATAGCATTCAAGTGGCAGCTTGTTCCAAACCACTTCCCCCTATCCATCTTCAGAAATCTGGTAAAACTGCAGATTTCCTCATATTTCACAAGCATGTGAATTTTTGAGAGAGATGAAGAACTATTCGTGTTCATGGTACATTGCTGCTCCTTACACAAAAGCATTAGCTGGAAGGTGCTTTTTATTCTGCAGCAAAATACACACACAAAAAAATTTTGGCTTGTGACAGACTCCTTTTTATTTATTTTGCAAAAGGTTTCTCTCTGGCTCGTATCTAAAACAGATTTGGCAACATTTTAATGAGCAATACTCTCCCCAGATGCACCTCAGCAGTGTTTCCTTTTCCAGCAGTGAAATATTCCAGCATTGCCAGGCTTCTGTGAAACATGGACAAAATCTCTGTCATTTATTATTCATCCTGGCAAGCCAGAGGTGTGCTGAAGTTACAGGGACTCCCACACACTTCCATGCGTCCAAGGGAAAGCTGGCAGTCACCTGCACTTTCCAAGACAAGGAATATCCATTGACAGAGAGGCAGAACCAAGCTCAAGCCTTGCCAGTTTTTGCTACCCATGCAGAAGTCAGCTTTGTCTAATCTGGATGTGCATTCACAAAGTTTCTCTTGAATTCAAGTCCCTCATAGCAAATAAAATAATCCAGCAATTCAGAGAGTTTTAGAGGTTGGCTTCCTGGTAAGCCATGGCCATATGTTTCAATATCAGAGTACGTTAGTGGCAACAAATTCTTTCCACAATGAAAGATTGTGATCAATGCTACAGTCAGATGTTTCTTCTTTTAAATTAAAAAAATAAGCAAAAAATATACAAATTACCTCTGTTTCTTAATTTAAGAAGCTGTTCACTGTTCAAAGTCTGAGCCAGAAAGAGAACACAGCCCATACAAATGTTACTGGCACAGAGTTATCTGAAAGTTCCACCCACCACAAACTTTGCCAAAACCTGGGGCTGTGGGAACAGGGGAATATATTATAATTATATCCCAGAATTGTGCTTCCCAGTGCCTACTGCCCAGAGAACAAGAGGATGGACTAATGATTATCCCAACTGGTTTGAAAAATAGTTTCACCACTGCAGCAAAACCCTGTACAATGATTCACTCCTGGTTCTTGAACCCTTCAGTTACAAACAGTGATCAGAGAAACCATGTAGCAAAATAACGCTGAGCATAAGGAAAAATCACACCATTAAACTCAGTCTTTCCTAGCACAACAATTTAATGTTTGCCTTGGGGTTTATTTTGTTTGTTTGCTTGTTGTTTGATTTTTGGGTTTTGGTTTTTTTACACAGCTGTCTTCCATTTCAGGAAAAACATACATTTTCACCCATCCAGGCTGAAAAAGTCCGTAATAGAGCTGCTTCTTAATGCAACATAAACAAAATCTTTATTGCTTATAAAGGCAAATTTAAAATCAGGCCTTCAGGCTCTGTCTTAGAAGGCTGGGATATATGGTCACCTCCTATGCAGGAGGCACCTTTAAGTTGTTCCTTAATTAAAAATTTATCATAACTGAAGGATTAAGCCTTTATTTAAAAAGCTGAATAGAAATTATATCACTGATTTGCATTTAATCTGAATTCAAGCTTGAAAAGTAAAACCCTGGCCTCACTGAAGACTCAGGAAAAGATGACTTTGAGGCAGCTGTTGGAAAGGCTGACCTACAATTTTTACAACCTGAATTATACCTATAATATATTATAGGTATAATTCAGTATAATACCTATTATACTATAATCTCCTAGCATTTCTGTGGTGGTGTGTTTTACTGAACTCTTATAGTTAAACATAGAGAGATTATTATGACTGTTACTCATTGCTAGTGAAGGTTATCAAAACTATGAAGTTTGATAACCAAATTCAGCCATCCAGTCTGCACGTGCTGAGCAGGGAAGAGCCAGAAAAGCAGTGACAGGAGGGCAGCTCTGTGATATATTCAGTGTTGGCAGAAGCTAAAACAAAGGGTTTGCCTTTGGGGAAAAAAAAAATATTATTCAGAGTCAAGTATCTCCGTGCCTAACACGCCTAAAACAAATTGGATTTCAAAATTTAAGCACTTAACCTCATAAGGGCATGGCAAGGTTTTGTCAGGTCACCCAACCAGCTAATTGAAAAAGCTTCTCTACTCAATTCTCTCACATCCCTCTAAGCTAACACTACTTTCATTCCTAAACTGAAAAATCAGCATTCATAAATTCAGTCATCTGATAATGCTGCTTTTTAAAGACTTCCCATAATTTGGTACATTTTGGACAACACTGGTTTGGAAAATAATTACCTTTATGATTAAAGGAACATCCTCTGCTCGTGAAATATTTCCTACTGCTTATCAAATGAAAGTGCACTCAGTTTGCAGCCATCAAATGACCCACAGGCCTTCAGTACTTACAAACATGAGACGTGTAGGGATGTTGTCTGATTGCACCAAGGGATTTTTGTACAGCCAGATCTCTTCTGGCTGGATCACCCGCTGGAATGGATCCAAAAATTCTGTAAAACTGAAAACAACAATCAAAGATTAAAATTTTTCACAATTTGAAGTGATGACCAAAAACACCCAGAAGAGTTCTGCTGATTTAGAAATTCCCCCAGATTTGACTACGAATTATCATTGCAAGCATGATATTTGTTAATAAATTGCTACGTTGCCATCCTATCTCACTGCTTTTTACTAATACAAACTTTATAAATACACCCTTCAGAAAATGAGTTTTAAAAGTCTACACCTTTAAAGTTGTTCTACAACTTTATAAAAGTTCCATAAACACTACAGTGGAGAATAAATTGTCTTTTTTTCTTCTTTTTTTGTGGGAAAAGTGTGCAAATAATACCATGAGATTACATAAATCATGTAGTCATTTATTATCAATTTACAATCATTTAATTTGGTCTTTTACCTTCAAGAAATTATATAACAAATATAAAATATAAAATATCTTTCAAATGTCAAGATTAGACTTTGAAGCCTGATGGTTGTATTTGCAGGATCACAAAGCAAAAGAAAGAAGCAGGCCAGAAAATTTCTTCTACTGATACAGAAAAGTGATAACTTTAGAGAATATCTCCAAAAGATACTGCTAAAACAGAATGGGCTGTCAAGCTTAAGAAAAATCTAGGTTTATCAGAAGTATTTCATTCTACCAAAACAGTTTTAATTTCATGTCAGTTAGCTCTCTTAAAAAGCAAACCAAAAACAAAACCCCCAAACAAACAAACAAAAATCCCCCATGGCTCTGTAATTAGGTTATTCTGAAATTAAGAGCTCCAAAATAAAATGTTGAGGTTATATTGTCCATACAGAGTAATTCGTGTGGGTATCTTTTGTCATGCACTGAAAGCCAAAGTAGGAATGATCATCTTTGACTGTAGTAGGAAGTTTCAAAAGCCTTCCATGACTACCTAAATTGTCTCACTCCATTTAAACCATACTCCTTTTTCTGAAGAGTTCTTCAGTGCTCTTTAACTTTTCTCAGCTTTGAATTAATATCTGACAACCTGGGAAGTTTGGCCTTTGCTTTACATCGTTCCTTTCAGCTCTGGTTTATTAGGACTCGAGGAATGGCTGCTGAGGGAAGACACAGGGACCAGTTTTCCGCAGATTGCTCTCACCCAATAAGCCCATGGAGCCAGAATTCAGAGATGTAACAGCCCAAAGATTTTTTTACTGTAATTTTTCCAAAGCCTAGGGCTTTAAACCTCTCCAAACCCAGGTTTTGTGCCAGTAGCAGGCACGTCAAGTGACTTTGTAAAGAGAGAAAGCCCAAAGCAATTTATAGAGCAGAGTAAAATTAAACCACGCTCACACATGCAACCCTCTCCAGGGGAAACAAGCCCTCAAACTGAGCTAGGTCAGCAATTTCCCAAACAGCAGCAAACCACTTCTCCTGCTCACGGCACAGGGGTTGGAACCAGGTGATCTTTAAAGGTCTCTGCCAACCCAAACCATTCCCTGACCCCCTTTAGCTGAGCACACTCAGACTCCCTCTAGACAGAACATTCAAAAGAGCCCAAGTGACCTCTTCTTCCTCTCTCTTTTTCAAAAGGAAAACAACAAAACTTAAGGACCAAAAAAGGTGATCCACAGTCTCATCACTTGTAACAATATTTTTGTTTCCTACACTGGCCTACAAAGACAAGAAGATTATTCTGGAAGCTTTAAGGAGACTGGTTTTGTGAGGGGAATATTTATTGTTACACTCAGCCTCTCCAAACCCAGAGTCTGAGCCGGCTCTCCCAAGAAGGTGAACTTCAGAAGCGTCAAAACAATTTGTTTCAGTGCTTTCAAAATGAAAACTTAAAGCTTTTTTGAGTTTAAAAGACAATGGCTTGTGCACGACATGAAAGTGGGAAGCATTTCTAAAGAAGAACAGTTTCAGGTAATACATCACCCATACGAAAAATTCATTTTACAGTTTGCAAATAGAAAAATAAAGGTCAACTCCTAGACAATGCAAGCAGGTTTGGGTCCAAATTTCAACTAGGAGAGAGTACTAAAATATCTTTTTTGAAGCATTTCTGGTAACTGCAGAGAGCAAACAACACACAAACATTTGTGCTTCAAGGTGATCACGATATATCCGTGTACCAGCGCACTTTTGGAAAATTTGTCACATTGGATCAGAAATTTAATTAATTTGACGTTAAGACATTTGACATTATGAGCAAATGCCAACAGAGTTAAAGGTTTGGGGCTCTTCTTGATCTTTGGTTTCCTGCCCCTTGTGATGTAAAGAAAGCTAAAATTATAGTTGTTTAAGTCTGAGAAATTTAAAAAAAAATCAAACAATTCTAACAGGAATCACACTATGACACTGCAGATACACACTGTCATAAGATTTCAATCCTTTAAGCGCATAATAACACATGCTAAAGAGATGAAAATATAATAAATAACATAAATAGTATCTGATTTCAGATGAGGACTGATTTTCTGATTAATATACACTCATCTGTACTCATATTAGGAATGAGTAATTTCAGCAAATCAATGACTGTAATCATTATTATTTTATGCAACAGCAGCAGTCTTGTATCCACTATATATTAAATCTGATTATGTATTCATTTGTTTCTTAGACTTGTGTTCTGATATCTTCCAAAACCAGTGTTCAAATTAAGTGCAACATAATGCCAAAAAAAAAAAAGTTTTCTGAAACTGCAAGATAATTTCAAAAATAATTTCAAAATCACTGCTGAAGGAGAAAAAAAATAGCTGCAGAAGGCAGCAGATGTCTCTGTGAGCAACACAGAAATAGAAAGTAAACAGTTAAAGGAAAGTGACTGTAAAAAAAGAAATCACTTTTTTTTTATCTTCCAAAAGAGCTCAACTGCTAATTAAATTTTTATGCCAAGACTCATAAGAGAACAATTCTCTTCTTTTCTGAAGCATCACCAATGGGTGACTGGATATGAGATTTCACTAGCTGGAAGGCAATTCCCTTTGTACGCCATTAAACAATCATGAGGACATCCTGGTTTCTAAGCTGCCTGACACTTGGTGATTTATGTCCCTTTGTCCCAACCAAAAGTACAGTCTATCACTATTCATAAATCAGCACAAGCTTGTTTAAAGGACTGGATGTTATCAGAAATGAATGCAGTCCTTGGATAAAGAAAGCTGGTTTTGATCATTTTGTGAAGTACAACCTCAGTCCCCTGGCAGCAGGTGGGCAGAAAAGCTTCCTTTGTTTTAGTACAGAAAAATTTCATCTTAGCTTTTTGGCCTTGCATTTTCTTCATTTTTACATATTCAACCAGCATTTTTAACAGCTTAGCAAGCAAGATTTCGAACACTTCAGCCTGATGACGTGAATTTAAGGCATAAAAGGACTTCCATTAACTTCGAGAGCCTTTAACTGTGACTTTCAAAGCAGCCCAAGGGAAAGAGGAGCCCGAATTCCATTAAACCATCAGTGAGCAACAGGTGCCCCAGTCCCTGGGGTTGCTTTGGCCATGCCAGCACTGCTGCTTACGGCACCACACTGATTTAAAGCGCTGCTCTTTTCCGAGGACATGAGCACTCCGAGGTACATTAACTCCATTTCCATCTCACAGCACGCAGCCCTTTAGGATCATTTCGTGCCAGCACCACATCACAGCCAGAGCCAGGTAACAGCACACTAAAAGCGGTTTTGTGATGATACCAACAAATAACTTGGGGTTATCTTTTTATGAAGCCGTTCACTGATAGTGGAGGAATCAAACAGAGCGTAAATATCCTCACAGAGGTTTTGACCCAAGCCTCCACCGTGGTTTCCATCTCCCATAAGTCGCAGGAGGATATTGTTTAGCACCTCTCCTTGTGGTTTCCACCACTGCCTGGCCCTCAGCTGCACAAATCACACTGCAAGGTTTAAACGTGCTGCCTGGTCCTGAGCATCAGCTAAAGGGTGGGTGGTTGGTTGGCAGGAGAGGGGGGAGAAATTGGAGTTTTTTGCCTTTTACTTTTTCTCTTGCAGACAAAGCTTGTCCCAAATACCAAGTGACAACACCTGAGAGGACAGAGCAGTACACGCGGTTGGACAAAGCACCAGGAGAGAATGATCATGAACTTGTGATTGTGATACCCAGACTTTCATCCCAGATACCTAATGAATGACCCTCCTCTTTTCTAAGCTTCCCTTTCTAAGCTGCTAAGTAGATTTTATCCTCAAATGTCTCTGTCTGCAAGTCCCTATTGGGGCACACAACAAAAAGATAGCAGACATTCATGATCTTCTCTTATAAATCACCTCTGAGGGCTTTTCTCCTCCTTTTCTGAGGAGAAAAAATTTGGCTCTGACCACCATTCCCTGCCTGCAGAACTCTGTGTGAGCAAACACTGCTGCCTCTCCCAAGAACACAGGTTAACTGTGGCTGTGCTGCTGGAACTCCATTTTGCATGTTTTTACATGGATATTTCCCCTAGTATTCCCCAAACTAGGTCTCAAATCTAGTAGTAAAAGCTCTTCTAGTGTAGCTGCCGTGTTAAATTGTGCCATCAGTTGTTCTGCAAGGTTGTGAGCGGTGTCAGTGGTGCTGAAGTTGGTAACAGCTGGCCAAATTAGAGTATGTCCATGATACATAACTCAGTGAGGGATTCCCACACAACAGATTCACAGCCCCAACATTTTTGAATGAAGAGCCATAAAGGAGAACATATCATCTCCCCATGTGGAGATAAGAAAATTGTATTCTAAAAGACAGGATTTGCTTTAGGAGCTTCCCACAAGTGATCCAGGCTAAAAGAGAAGGAGCCCAGAGTTGGTATCATCTGGGTACACTGCATTGAACACTGTTTGTTCACATCACCTTGGCTCACATTTGAATTCAAGACTTCAACTTACCCTTTCTGAAACACACTAATGGTGGGGAAAGCATTCATGTCATGTTACTTGATATACCTGGAGAGAATAACTTATACTCAGGCCATGAGAAAACCTAGGCTTGTTTACTGCCTACAGATAATATTATGGGAAAAAAAAAAAACCCATAGCTTCTTGGTGGTTATTTTACAAACTCCTGCAAAGGCAGACAAAATCTGAAAAGCTTGAAACGGTCTGTGGCTGGCATGTAAAATTAACAAAACTGAAGCAGAGGGGATGGGGACGAGGGGAGATAAGAAGCAATGCCTGTGGTTTATCACCACGATTCCGCTCTCCACGGAGCTGGAGCAGTTCAGACTCCAAAATGCTGCTGTCTGTGAGTATCAGCATGATGAGATAGCTTTGTGTCAGCTCAGAGGTTAGCACGAGCAAAGAGATCTGTGCCATTTAATATCCAAAGTAACTTGGGAAATCCACGGCTCCCCAGCCATCGAGGAGGGTTACAAAAACTATGGCCAAGACTCAATTATGAATGATAAGCAAGGAAGAAGCTGGAATGAATTGAAAATATAACTTCAATGATATAAAATCAGATTGAAAAAGAAATGTTCCCTGTAGTTAAAGCACAACACTTGGTGCCAAGAGATTTGATATTTCCTGACGTGGTTTTACAAAGCAAGGTGAAAAAAAACATTCCAGCAAGTGACAGGATCAGTATCAAAGGAAAAGTCCTAATGCTGCAGATTGTTTATGAACTGGTACCTACATGTGCCAATTATGCTCTGCTGACAAACACCCAGGTAGGAAAGCAACAGCTTCAACTCCCCCAGAGAAATCAAAAGGAAAGAGTTAATTTAAAATAAATATAAGAATTTTTATTGCAATAGGTACTGAATGCAAAAGAAGTGTACCCATCAGAATAGAAGCTAACGTTTTATTGGTTCTTCATAGGCTTTTTTTAATATCATTTTTTAACTGCACTAAAACCAGTCAAGTACTGTAAACTCACACTGACACAGAAGCACCAGTACCCATAAATTATCTCTATACCTTTTTAACAGCTAAAAACTTTTTATTTCCCAGTACAATGCCATGCAATGTATACACCTACTGTTTGTGATTACCAGTGTATAATCCCCATATAGAGCTTTATTGGGGCTGATAAAGACACAGGGCAAGGGCAATGTTTTTGGGGGTTTTAGTTTAATGTCTCTGGCCAGTAGAAGACTGGTTCTTGAGGATAGTTTTGGCTTCAGATGAGTCAGTATGACTTGATGGAAAATATTTCTGAATACTTTAAATTAGCTAGCAATTGCAGTGTGACATTTAATTAGCACATATGCCTCCATTAGCCCTTCAGATATATGAGAAATCATTTTGATTAAGTAAAGACTGAAAATAAATTCTGATGCAGTTTTAAAATACACACATATTACCACAGCTGTCATATTTCCCTGAAGTGCTGAAAAAGGACAGTTTCTGGTATTATTCTTCAGCCTTACTGATACATTTCCCAGATTTGCCTCACATATCCAGTGATTTTACAGATATATATCAGGGTATAACTTCTTCCAAAGATGAATGGCCACCCTCTGTACTCTCCTCCTTGCAGCCAACACTGCACCCAGCGAGGAGGCAACAGCTGTGGAGCCTGGGCTCAGTTAAAAGCTCAAATCTCGAACTGAAAACAATACAGATTCACAACAGGAGGCCTGCAGCTTATGAAATCACATATAAATGAGATATATACTTAGAATACCTAATATGAAAGAGTAAACCAACCTTTTCACAGTGCTGAAAAAGAAAGAACAGCCTGGGGTGGAGTTTTAGAACCTAATGTAAGTTTTCTTTGCACTTAAATTATACTGTCACTGTTTTCTCAGTCCCTGGCATTTGAAACCTAAGTAAACAATTTCCTTCCTATGACATAATTTAAAGCTAAGAGGAAAGGGAAAGGATTATCTGAGCATGCATGAACAGCACAAGAACAAAGAGTTAGCACAGCCAGGCAGTTGTTCTTGTACACCTGAAAGACTCCAAAAACTTCAGTCCATGCACTCTCCTTGTTAGGAGCTGAGCCTTTGATAACAAGTAGAACTAATTATCACTGAGCATCATTATTGCCACTGTGAAGTGACTGAATCTGGAAAACTCCCATTCCATGGGAATAAAATGGGTTTCCAGGCCTTAAACTGTTTAAGTAGCTTCAATACAACCTTTTCACCGTCACTTCCTCACAGAAGTGGAATATTTGGAAATGAGCAAAGTGAAAGGAAGAAAGAGGGAACAGAGGGTCATGCTGCATTGCAGCTTTGATCAGAAGAGCAGCGGACAAGAGTGACTATACTGAACCAAGAAAAAAATCCCACTGCAAAACGAGTCCAAGCCACGTACTTTGGCTTGATTTTAATTTTTACAACTTTCCCTGACCAAATATTGAAAGTGATCTCTGCAACTTTGCTTTCTGGTCAGCAGAATATAAAATAAACCATTCTGAAACAAAAACAACTTTGTTTTGGCGTTCGGCTGCTCCTGGGGTGAAAGAGCCATTCGGTCCTTTTGATCCCTGCTCACAAGGAGCAGTGCTGCCCTTGGAAAAACAAGGCAAGGAGGTCAGAGCTGCTGCTTATTGTGTCAAGGTGCAACTCTTCAGGCCATCCAGAAATGCAACAGAAAAAATCAACTGTGTAGTTTTACAGAAAGAACCAATATCAGCCAAGTGAAAACTATTGGGTCGTGCTTTCATTGCATTACCTCTCATTTTATTTATTAAAAAAATATATTTATGGTATTAATTGTTGCCTCTATCCTCTATTTTTATTAAATATACTGTGTGATAGAAGATATTTCACTTTAAAAAGCTATTTTAATGTGTGTTTGGGGAGGAGAAAGTAGAGGGAAATGAAATAATAGGTTCTGCTGCCATTTAAAGTGTCAAAGCTGGCAGCTGTACATTATCCTAAAGTGAAAAACAGAATTCATATTACAGGCTTAAATTAACTAAGCACATGTCTGAATAACGAACCCAAACACACTACAGACAGTCAAAATTTTCCTCTTGATGTTTTTAATGCTTATTTTGATTACATCTCAAACTGCTTTCAGTCAAACAGCTCTCCACAGTTCCCTGCACAACTACACAGCTCCACAGCAATTTGATGGAGCTGAGTCTGGTAAAGTTTCTCTTTTTTCATGTCTGCATGTCACACAGTATTGATTATGTTTGGATCTGAAATGGAAGTTGGGGTAAACTCACAACCATGCTGAGTTTCTCTTAGTGACAAAAGCTCCCCATCTCAGTTATCTCTGTCCCTCCCTCACTCCTAATGAAATTCCCAATAAAACCCAACTATATTAAAATCAATCAGTCCAAAAACAGTTCTATGAGAACTACATGTTCCAGAGTATTAGTAATGATTAAAAAAATAATAACAATAAGAGAAGAAGATATAGTAATGGGGAATAGGAACATCACTTTTTGCATTTTGTAGCACTCACAGAGGTCCAATAGCAATAGTTACACGCCTGGAAAGCACCTTGGACACAGACGAGCACAATTATTAATGGGCTCTCTGGGGGCTGTGAGAGTACAGACAGGCTATTAGAGCTGTTCTCCCATTAGTGAGAATTGGCAGCTAATGAAAATATAACACTTTTTATCAGGTGACACTCCTCTCTGTTGTTCTCCATTTGCAAGGCTCCATAACACCTGGCAGGGAGCCACAGACTCTTCAGAGCTGAAACATTTCTGAGGTAGCATTTACACCTCCATTACACATGCTGAAGGAGTAGTAAAACTTCTCCCCCAATACGGGCTAAAATGTCAGATTGCAGAGTAAAACATTTCACCTCATCTAGGTTTTCATTTTTCCCACAGTCTGATTAATGCAGAATATTTAGCACACAGACTCTGGCAGGGCACTGCCCTGCAGAAGGGACCATCAGCTTCTATTCAGTGACTGCTGAAGTACTCTCCAAATAATTTCAAACTGGTACCTCAGTTTCCTTTCCTGCCCATCAAGATGAGTCAAAAAACTCTTACAAGAAATTTCACTTCAAACTTTTACCGACACACTGGGACACTCTCAGGCAATATAAACCTCAGTCCACTCAGTTGATTCATGCCAGCTTACAGGACCACCCAGTCTGTCTCCTCACAGCAAAGCAAAACTCGACTTTAAATAGTCCTAAAACACTTCAGTGTAATTCATATTTTAAAGCTTCCATTGGTGGAGACTCTACCTATCCTCGGGCAGTCTACCACAGTCTTCAAAGTCCTTAAAATTAGAATACATTTCCCCACACTCAACCTAAGTTTGCCTTGCAACAAATTTAAAAATCTTTCCTTTCTGTACAATTCCCCAAGGACGTGAAGAGCAGCTTGTTGTCTTCAACCACGTTTATGGAGCTGCTTTCCTGGGAAGATCACTGCCACGTCTCCTCAGATTTCCAGATTAAACAGCTCAATTATTTCTACCTTTTCCAGAAAAAAAAGAGATGTTTTCTATACCTCTTACAATCTTCCTCACTCCTCCTCCCAGCTCTCTGGAATTCACGTGAATAATTAATCTCAATCAGCCACTTACTATGAAAACACCAGTTGTAAATGCTGTTACCTACCCTACAGTAAAACAATTTCCACTTATTGCATTCATATGAAATTTTAATTAAAATTCAGTGGTATTTTAACAAGGAAAATGTTTAGCCATTCAGATAGTAAAACTATAAGTGTTTTGTAATGCAGGGAAACAAACAAATACAATACACAGTGACTATAGCAATCTGATTTAAAACGAAGAAACATTCCCAATCTCATTTTCTACAGAATCATATCAATCAATCACAGAGTTTCTTACATAGCAACGACTTGTGGTCCATTGATGACAAATTTAACATTTAAAGGCAAGGGAAAAATGTGAGTGGAAGGTACTTTAAAACCCATATAGTCATGAAAAGTGTAGTTCAAGTGCTACAGCTGATGACAACTTTGTCTCTTCCATTAAGACAATGCAGTTGGATCTACTGTAAAGTAGCTGTTCTGATCCAGAAATGAGTGAAGCTTTCCTTAACCATCCCAGCCCAAGTCCCTGCTCTTCATTAGTGGATCAAAACCAACACTTTAATTAGGGATGTGAGTGTTGCCTTTAGCTCTCTGTCCTTGTCCAATAATCCTTGCCAATACGGGTGCAGCACTCAGGCATCCCGTTCGGTACCAGCACAGTCCTTTCTACACAAAGAAGTTACAAGACACACTAAACATTATCCTCAATTCATTTTTAGCATCAATAATTCTGCCAGTTATTTCCAAGTACTGACTTTTCAAAGTCACTGACAGATTGGGAGACCATAAAGATCTTGATTTACAGTGCCAGATATGAGTACATTCTCAGCAGTAAGACTATAATTTTTATTAAATTCTTTCCCATAAGAATCACAGTTGTGCCTGATCTTGACTGTGCTTAGATCAAAGTATAAGGATCAATTTATTAAAGAAAAATTTTCCCCCCAGGAGCCCTATCAGTCTTAGTAGCATTCTCACTATAAAACATCCTCAATCAGGCTAGAAGCAAATAAACACCAAGTGCCAAAGTCTGTGAGTAAATGGGATTCAACAACAAGATTCAATAAGAGACACAAAGTCACCATTTACTCCTCAAAAAATCTGGAGCAGATGCTTTGGCATTTACAATAACAACCTCTTTTAGCATGTATTCAGCTGTGAGTTTAGCCATGGAGATCAACTGCAAATCCTATCCTATCCTATCAGCAGGACAATTAGAATTCCTGCCATTAAATCCCCTTCCCTCTTTCCATCCTTTCACTTCCTCTTTCCCCCAGACTCAGGGAAGACAAATGAAATAACTCAGTTCCACAATCTAGAATATTGATACAACAGCCTGTAAAACAGTCTGTCACATGCACAGACCAGAGTCTGCACAAAAAGACAGGTAGGTACAATTTCTCCTGGATAACTGTTATCAAAGTCAGTAAAATCCAACCCTGCTTCAATAAATATAATACAAAAACAATGGAATCAGAAGCTTCAACTAAGTGAAACACCAAGTAGCTGAACACAAGGATGACACTGAGTGGATGCTGCTTCTTCACTCCCCTCCTCAGCTGGATGGGGGAGATAAAATACATTGAAAGGCCCCTGGGTCGAGATAGGAACAGGGAGAGATCACCCAGCAGTTACTGTCATGGGCAAAACACACTTGACTGAGGGAAACTAGTCTAATCACACTCAAAAAATGAGAAAATCCAAACCTTAAAACAGCTTTCCCCCACCCCTCCCTTCTCCCCAGGCTTAACTTTGATTTTTTTTTCTCCCTCCTCCCCTCCAGTGGTACAGGGGGATGGGGCCCCCTGCTACCAAAACCTGACCATAAAACCCACTACAGTACCAAGTACCCCTGTGAACTCCCTGATAATTCACACACCTCAGGACAGGCACACGGTCATTTTGTTGTGTGCTTCGTATGACACCAGGTATAATTGGTATTTAGGTATTTACTTTGCTTTCACAGTAACCTGTCAAGGACACAGTGCCGAGCAAAGTTAAAATTCAGGTTACTTTGTGATGTACCAGGGAGTCACAGGAGCCCCATGTCATTCTAGCTCTCCCATCTCTTCAAAGGTGTGACCGACTCTGCTGAGCACTGGAACAAGTCTGTTGCTCAATACACAACCTTTGATAGGTGTTCTCAGATCCTAAGCACCAGAGAGGCTCTTTTCTGCAGCAGGTCTTTCCCTTAACTCTTCATTAACCTTACTCAGTGAATTAGACTTCAACCTGCACCACAAAATAAATCTTTCCCTCACTTTAATAGCCTGTAAATTATGGTTTACAACAACACACCTATTTTTAAACAGGTTAGCAACCACGTTGATGTTCTCACTTCCTATTATCATTACTGTTTGTGAAACTAACACTGAAGAAGCTCCAAGAATGTTCAATGGGTTTGGCTACCTCATGACAAAGAGTTTATCAATTAACTGAAGGAAGGGTGAGAAAAAGAAGGATGGCCCTTCTTTTCTTGATGAGAAATTAGGGAACACAGAAATGAAGTCCAAGACTGTTAGGATCCAAAGCCAAAAATCAGGTTCCCTACAAAGCCAGAATTATGGGATATTCAAATTGAGAACAGATGACACAAAACCGCTAGGAAATGGCCAAATATCAGCTTTGAAACATTCAACTGGAGAGCCAAGGCTTAAAAGGTGCTTTGAATTCTTGGTCCAACTTCATTGTGTAAATTCGCAGCGTCTGAGTCAGAGTGAGAAAATAAATCTTAATGTCTCAATCTGGTGATTTCCCCTCAATACAATCTTGCATTTGTTACCTACACAGCTCTGACTGCTCACAATTCTCAGCTCAGTCTATCCTCCAAAAATCCCATCCATATGAGAGAGAAAAGGCAAACACAGTCTGGGAGAAGAGCAAAGCAAAAGTGCAGCATTGTAGAATTTCCTCGGGTAATTGGTTTTCTGTCTGTGTTAACAAGACAATGCACAGGATCATTTATAAAGGCAACATATGCAGGATATCCAGAAGACAACATCCCCTGACAAAGAAAGCTACTTGAAAGAGCTTTCCACACCAAATTATTTCATGCATATTCATAACTTGATTAAAATATTAATACTGTAAACTTGTAAGGAACACAACACACGCAGAAACAGCTTTTATTTACTTACACCAGGAACTGAACATGGCACACACACAAAAGATGTCAGCATTAGTCAATGCTGTAAACTCACACGTGTGCAATATATATCTGTATATTAGCCTGCAGATAAACATTTATTCCCCAGGGAGGCTGCTAATGAGGCTGTGCTGTGGGGAAGATATCCAATTACTCCAAACGACATTTATATTTTAATCACATCGCATGCACTGAAGGGCTCGAGGTTTGATGAAGCAATCCTTGAAAGACTTTGCCTTTTTAATCAATTAGCTCTCTAAACATCAGTGATGTGCTGTTGACAAGTCATTGGGTTAAATATACTACAACACACACAGATCCTCTCTTCCTGCCAAGAGGCAGCGGTGTGGTCTTCTAAAACTTCTGAAACAGGTGCAAAAAGTTTTCCTTGTAGAAGACACCTAAAACAGAACACTAAGAAATAAAGACACCCCTCAGGCTCATTCTGAGCTACCACTCAGTGAATTGCTTTTAGGACAGATGAAAAACTTTATTTTAAGGGCATCACTCCTGTGTAAAACTATCAGACTTGCTCACAAATCCTCTTATAATTGGATTATCTGAATAAAACCAAGTCAGTCAAAACAATTTGCTCTCTTCAAGCAACCTGTGACAAACGCCACTGTACGCATGGAGATGAAAGTCTGGTCACTTTTAACATGTTTGAGTATTAATCAGGCATTTTAAGATGCTCCAAGTCATAGGAATAAGTACAAAAATGAAGAAAAACAGAGATGCAAGACCCTAATTCGATCATGCTTCAAATTAGCATTGGATTTTTCCTGTAAACAGAGCAAATCCTCATAGTTATATCAAACAATAGACCGTTTCTACTTCTGAGAGCTTACATGAAAAACCTCACTATAAGAATAAAACTCGGTTCTGTACTCACAAATATTTCTTTATAAGTAAAAACCTAAACAAAAATATGAAGTAAGAATTGATTAAAGTCAAGATTTGATTGGAAAATATTTGAAACTGCATAATGTAATAGTCAAATTATAGTATGACAATTTTCTTCACCTTGGAATTGACAAACCACCCGTGTTCCATCAGATCAGGTCAGCCCAATCGAAAGGTGCAAAGATATATCTTTTGAAAACTAAAAATTAATTTGTTAATGTTAAGGAACTGGGAGAAACTGCAGAGCAGAACAGGACCATAACTATCCTTGCAGTTTGTAACTTGCAGCTTGAGAGCTATTTTGCTGAAGAGACTTAAAGAATACCTATTTAACTTTGCAGCAAAGTGTGCATTAAGTATATTTTTTACTGCAACCACTTGGTTTTGGGTTTTGACTCTTTGTTGTTTGGGGTTTGATTTTTTTTCAACTCCTGCTTCTCAATTTCAGGCAGACACAGTCCTTCTAATGAATCTCTTCTAACTAATCCCTCCCTCAATACCACTAAATCCTGAGGGTTAAAACACCCTTTAGCACAGATCTCTGTAAATGCAGAGAAGCTTGAGTTGCTAAATTTCAATACCTAATCCGGTCTTTAATTGCTAAGTGAGCCCTCAGCAAGAACACAACACCTAGAACTGAGTCAGTTGTTATCATTATCCTCCCCAAATGGCTGCTGAATTCAACCAAATCAATACTCAACCACCAAAAATGTGCATTGCTTCTAAGGGTGCCCATTTGCAGGATAGAAGAGATCTTATATAACAAGTATAGGTTTCTGCCTTTGATGGAATGACTGACGTTGATAATTATGGCAACTGGAGGAAAAAACATTGCCAGTCTTAAACTTAGAAAACATGGTTGTTCTTGCTGTAAAATAGATTCAGATTGGCAATACATTCAATTTCAGCAATCATCAACAGAAGTTTTCACACTTCCATTTTTATGAAATGACATTTATTACCAAGCAAAGCTCCAACGTGGAATATGCACCTTTTTCTTTTGCATTCCATGGCACAAAATGTGCCAGTTTATTGCTGTGAGTGATATGAACTGTTAGGATGAAGCTCAAAGACATCTGGGAGGCACAGATGGTTCAGGACTCTCAAATAGCTGTGGAACCATTACCTTCAAGGTCAGGCTTCTGACACTACAAGGGTTGGTAATGACCCAAAGCCATCGAGACCTTTATAGAAAGAACTCCCTCTCTTCTGTCCAGTTCCTCGTGTCCTGGCACTCACAACAGAGATGAGCTCAGACTCAGTCTCAACTCATTTCTGTTAATGGCATTCCTTTCCAAGGGAGGTGGAACCTGTACAGCCTTTTCATTCCTAGAAATCTCTTCTGCAGTAGAGCTCAAGTTGCTGCTGCCCAGATTCCACTCCCAGAGCTTCCAAATTCACCAGTGAATGTTCATTCCTGAAAAGATATTCCACTGAACTCAATGCTCCATAAAAATCCTTGCACTGGCTGTCTATAAAACCACAGGAAACAGAGTGTTTAAACCTCTGCAACATAGAAGTTTCAAAATGTGAGTAATTGCCAGTTTAGGAAACTGAGAGAACTATTGAATACTATTGCAACAGCAAAAGATTTCTTTGGTGCTAAGATTATCTGAATATAAAAGCTCTTCTCTTGGTTTACCTAGGGATTGTATCCTTGCAAACATTACAGGCAAATAAAGTGCAGCTCTTCATGAAACTAAACACCAACCTGAATTTGGAACACTACTGTGCTCAGTACTTTGAGAT
Organism: Aleadryas rufinucha; assembly: GCA_013397815.1. Lineage (NCBI taxonomy): Eukaryota > Metazoa > Chordata > Aves > Passeriformes > Aleadryas > Aleadryas rufinucha. Next base: position 222,943 of record VZTH01016313.1, read on the forward strand.
GTCAATGAATGCTCTAAATGACCTATTGAAATATCAGAATTATTCCCCAGAACCCCAACGAGGCAGGAGCTGAGCTACCTGAAAATATGAGAAGTTCTTCCATAGGCATTTGCCATTATGGGGACTCCACCAAGAGCTTTTCTGTTAGCTTCCCCTCCTCAGTGGATTTTGGAACCACATAAAGAGCACAGAAAATTATGGAATCTTTTAGAGGGGAAATAAAGACAGAAGAGAAGCACCACTGAGAAATGACTAATTCTGATGGGTCATGATTTACACATCATAGTAATAAGCTACATGAAGAGCTCTCTTACAAGGGTGGTGTAGGTGATGAATTACACACACAGTTATAAAGAAGAGAAAGGTTCTGATGCAGCATCAGCTTCTGAGGTCTTTGCTCACCCTGTAGCTCCATGCATTCCAGAAAGGAGTTCTGTTGACAAGAACAGGTCTGCTTTCAAAGTGAGATGCAACTGAACTGACAGATATCAAAGGTACCTCACAGGGTTTTGTTGCAAACCAAAAGATTTGCATCAATATTCAAGAGAAATGAGCACCGAGGAAAAAATCAAACACGAGTAAATTAGACAAGTTATTAATTAACCATGAGAGGTACAGAAAGGACTCATCAAAGCATTCAATTTCATCTCTAAGTCAGTATCACAGCTTAACAGATGTCCTGTACTGCCTGCACCTGTGACCAACAGCATCCACCCTCAGGAAAACAGACGGGCAAACAGCAAAATCTGATCCCGTTTCTGTGATGCTCCTGAAGAGATCACAAAGGCTGAGAACACTCACCTTTAAGCATTAAGCAATGGAAATGCAAACTTTATATAGAGTGGAACTTTTCATTGTTCAAATGTATTCAGACCACAAGCTGCCTGAAAGAAAGGAATGAACACAGCCCTGAAAAAGAAAGGGCTGAAATACACAAAGCAAAATAATGCACAACTGCTTTCTCCTTAAAAAAGGCAAAGAGAAAGAATGTTCCTGAAGAAATAGATACACATCTTACTACAACCAGATTTTCACGACTTTCCTCCCTGCCCGACAGCGTGCGGAGAACCTTCCCAAACCCGCTCTCACACATTGCACCTCAGTTCAGCCCGCGGTCCTTGCTCAGCTCCAGCACCGGCGCTGCAGCTCCGCGGTCCCGGGGCTCCCGCTGCTGCCAGACCCAGCTGTGGAGGCGCATTCACAGCCCCGGCAGGTGAGACTTCACCCCACCAACTACAGCCGCCACAACGAAACCACCAGCACCTGTGAGCTTGCATTGTTTCGGCTGGTCGCTTTTTGCACACTTCTCTCACAAACAGCAGCTCCTCTGAGAAACAATTCCCCTCGGCTCTTCGGCAAAACCCCGGGGCTGGGAGAGCTCCCGCATCGACCCACCCCGGGGGAAATATTCCACCCCCAAGCATCCCGGAGAGCGGACCGGCGGCAGCTGCCGATCGCTAGGGCATCCCAAGGGGGCTGCCCCTGCGGGGGTCCCCTGACCGCCGGAACCCACCGGGCTAGCTCAGCACCTCCATCCCGCACCTCCGCCCCATACTCCCCGGTGCGAGCGGCACTCGGTCGCCAGCGCGGCAGCGGAGCAAAGTTGCCGCGGTGCCGCTGGCTGCCGCTGCCCGGCGCTACTCACACGAAGACCCCGAAGAGCAGCACCCGTATGCCGATCTCGATCGCCAGCTCCCGCATGGTGGGTCCCGGCGCTCCCGCAGCCCCGCGGCGCCGCCTCTCATGCCCGGGGGCAGCGGGGCCGCCTCACGCCGCCCGCCCGCGGCCCGCCCC
>VZTH01016313.1:224894-267197 GCA_013397815.1 Aleadryas rufinucha
GGGGGGGGGGGGGGCAGGTGGTAGCGCGGGGCCCCGGCGGGGGGGGAGGGTCCCGGTGATAACGCGGTGTCCCCGCTCGGGGGGAGGGTGCCGGTGATAACGCGGTGTCCCCCGCGGGGGCCGGGGATCCTGGGGATTTCCCCTCCCCGCCCGCCCCCGCGGCGCTGCCGAGCGGAGCCGCAGCCGCAGCCGGAGCCGGGGCTGTCCCGCCCGTCCCTCGGGGCCGCCCTGCTCCACAGCCCGAGTCCCGCCGGCACCGAGATCCTGTCCCCGCCTAACGCGGGGAAGGGGCGCGATGAGAGCGCTTTTTCTGCCCCATTTAACGCAGCGCTCCCCATCGTTCCCCGGAGGGCCATGAACCCATCGGTGCGAGGGGCTGACATCGCAGGGCACCGCCGCCACACGCTGGATTTCAGCTCCGACCGTGGGCTGGCGTTCCGGTGTTTGTCTCTGGCTCGTAATGAAGCCCCGTGCTTCGAAAAGATGGAGGAAAAAAAGTAAACGGGGCCGGCGGGAGGGAGTATCACCTCACACAGATAACATCGGGTGTTGATAAAGACTTAAACTGCCGCCCCGTTGTGCAAAGGGCAGTTACACACCAGACCACCCGTGCTGGCGCTGAGCTTGGCCCATTTGCTTTATCTTTGCATAAAGGATTAGCGGCGTTTGAACACGTTCTACAGGATGTATTTATATAACAGCCTTTTCACCTGCTTACACATCCGTGCCATTTTAAACCCTGCTCCTCATTGTTAATGCAGATAACCCAGCGTGTCACTACAGAGTCCCTTGCTCAGATTCTGCCTAATACGTAATATAGTCTAAAGTGTCTGTTCATTCCCAGAGGTGAGTTTAGCTAAACATGGAGAGGTTGTAGTTATATGGGACCCCAAATTCCTGGGATGGGAGAAAGGCAGCAAAACAACCAATGACTTCGTTTACTCCTGTGATTCCTCCAATCCATCCACCATTCCTCTGGATGACATTCTCTGAGTTACCCTAGACTACTTTTGCACAGAGTTCATTTACCTCCCTCTGCATGGAGAGACTCCTGAACATCTTTAGTGTAAGAGAGTTTCAGCCTTAAGTCATGAAATGCAGCAAACTAATTCACATTTAATGTATTTAATTATCTGCTTTCTTGGGGCCTTTGGAGGGGCATGTCCTTCAGGAAAGTGTTCATAGCTATTAACACTGCATATAGCTACAAAACAGCCATCAGGATTGCAGTAGGAATCCAATCCACTTTACTACATGATTATTGCTGGAGAATTAATGCCAGAGAGGCTTTGTTAAACCTATCTGCTAATATATGCACTGTGCATTAAAGGGAAGCCTTGAACTCTGAATTAACTACTACGTAGTAAAACTTTTATTGACCATGTTTGTGGAAGAATAGAGGCATAAGATTCTGTACTAAACTCATCTAGAGAGAAGTACATCAGTGCTAGACACGTTGCAGGGGGCATGACTGGAGTCCGGAAAACCCAGGTATGTGACCGGCATTGGAAAGAACACTTAAAGTGTTACTTAAAATAGATCTTTCTCCCTTGTACACCTTATTTCATTAATTTTCAGACAAAGCTCAGTCAACTACTTAAAGTCTAGATTTTAAAATATGTGATTCACTCTCAGAAAGCAAAGCTAAACTGTGAAATCTCCATATTAAACTGTTGGTGGTGGTAAAGGACGTCACCTTCCTTTGAGGACATTCAGTTGGTTGGTCTTCGATTGTCAAATAGTTGTACTTCCTCTGGTTTGTGCCCCCAAGGACTGAATGTGCACCTACACTCTTGATAGGTGTGCACAGGGATAAGCTTTGGTTTTATTACTAGAGAGAAATAGCCTCATAATTTGTGTGAATCAAGCCAGTCATGACCCAAGAAGCGCTAGTTACAAATGAAACAAAATTTGTCCTCCTGCAGTGATCTGCTTGCAGTGTTCTGGTTCTCCAACATGTATCAGCTGATGGCGATTTATGAAGCATAAATACTTCAGATTGATGTTTTTTTTAAAGCTAGATCCAGCTTGCAGCTGGCTGCTGAACAAAACTTGCTTTGATTTTAAACTGAATATGAGCTGTGATGGTAAATAGCGAGAAAAAGATTTTAGGCTACATTGTGGAATTAAGCACCAAGCCAGCAGGAGTTACAGCACAGTCACTGCACTACAGCACATTCTTAGAGCAAACCACAGTGATCCTGGAAACATCCCCTTTTTTATTCATCCTATCCCTACATCAGGCACAGCAGGTGCCCTCAATGCTATTTATGTTTTTAAGAGTGGCTGCAGAGGAGAGAGAACTGATCCCATCCCGATGGAGGCAGCTGTCGGTCCTTTTAGGTGGCTAACGTGGTTTCTCAGTATTTTTCTCTCACAAAGTTTAGTTTCTCTTTGAGCCACCTACAGCCAACTCTCAGTCCACAAAGGGATGTTCACAGCCAGAAAGAGCAGCACAGCTTGTATGGCTGTTTTGGAGGTTACAGCCCTTTGCCAGGATGTGTGCATGCTTCTTACCTGCCTTGGGGCAAAATCTCGCAGCTCGTGGTAAGCTGACCTTAAAAGAACCTGATTTTTCTATCAAAGCAGGTAAACTTCATCCTACCAAAAAGCTGTGGAAAACAGCAAGCTTGCAGCAAAAGGGACATGACAAAAAACCAAAGTTGTAGTAACACTTGAAACTGCAGAAGCTGTTTTTTACTGAGTTTTTCCTAAGGGATGTAACTCTTCTGGGACCTTAAGGACAACAAACCTCACTAGAAATAGTGTTGTCTGTCCAGTTCTTAGGTCTTGTAGCTGTGGAAGCTCTTAGGGCCGTGGAGTTTCAAGGCCTGATGATGGCTTTTGTTCCATATAAAAGGTTCTTAAAAAGATTCATGAAAGTCTTTTTTTGGTCTTATATGGCTATGTGTAGTGGTCAGTCAAAGAAAAAACACAGATCCAGACCAAAACATTTATCAGATAACTCCACTTTATCTACATATTTCTTATAGGTCTGTATCAGAGAAAAGTGTTGCCTTTAAATATTGATAAGTCAAGCATTCCCAGGTGAAGAAAAAATAACCTGAGAAGAATCACTGGTAGTGTTTCAAAAGTTCAAGGCATACATTTCCATCCCAGAGAATGCATCCTCAGTTGCAGAATTCGTAAGTTTCAGGAAGAGAAGTGGTAGAAGAATTAATTTTGAAGGAAGAGTATTGTTTAATTATTTCAGACTTCAAATGAATACTTTCAAACAAACTGTTTTTCATATCGCTGCAAAAATGTAGAAGATTGAAAATCATATTTAAGTCCCTAAGATGGTAGGAACCTTCATAATGGTTCAGGATATTAAAATCTGAAATATATTTCCTAAAATGAAACATGGGAAACTTATCCTGAAAAATTCCAATCATTGTGCTCGCTCAAGAAGTTCCACTTTAAATTTCAAAAAATAGCTCATTATTATAATTAGTAGGAAACAGAGGATGTTCACTGTTAGGATGTTACATTCATTCATTCTTTAATAATTTAAAGTAGTTATTATGTTTGTACTGTTTATAACTTTTGGGGCAAAGCACTTTTTTTTAAATTCTTTTATCATTAGTGTCTAATAAATGAATATAAATATAAATACTTTGGTACCTTTTCTAAAAAATGACACGAATTATATGATAATGTCAGAAATTAAAATAAATTTCAGACAGAAAATCCATTTAGATCCCCAGAGTGTACCTGTTGATTGAAAGCTTATCAATAGGGAATATCTCCTCTATTTTAAATTATCCGTTTTTTCTTTATTTTTCCTCAGCCCTTTTCCCCAGATGAAGAGCAAATGGTGATGACAGCACCAGTGTCTCTGTGCCACTCCACTAATGCACCGAAAGAGAAGAGGGATGTCCCAGTCCTGCTGGGGAGGGAGGCTGAAGGCAGCAACCCAAGGTCAGGAGAAGTTGAGCACTTCATCCTGTGAAGCTCCTTTTGTGTGCCTGGACACCCAGTGAAAACCACAGGGCTCTCTGTAGGTTTGGGCACCTGCCCAAATCTGTCTCATTGACTCTGAGCTGATGCTATTCACCATGTAAAACTCTGCCCTTAAGTTAAATCAGTGCCACCACTTCACATAAGTCAGAGAGCAAAAAGTCACAGCTTTTTTTTGTTTTTCTTCACTGAATTTCTTCCATAGTGCTGTAATTCCATAGCCCTCCTCTGTCTGCCATTCACTATTTTAGGTGACTTAACCTAAGCCAAAATGATGATGAGAAAAAGAAATTTGTAACATCTATAAGTGCATAATTTATTTCTGAGACAATCTGCATGTATATGTATGAGTACCTCATGGGAACCTGAAATCTGCATAAGTCATTTCTTAATTACTAGAGCCCAATCCAGAAACAATGGGCCAATATTTTTGTGTAATTTCTGTGGTAAAAGGCACATCTACACAATGCTTTAGCTGGTTGCCCAGAGAAGGATTATGTGACAGGTTTGCAGTACAGATGTACACAAATACTTCAGAACCTCGTTACTTAACAGTGAAAAATGGCCATTATTTTGTGTTATTACTGATGAAATTAGGACTCCTGGGGATCTAAAAGATTCTGAAGAAAGCCAAACCTAAAATGTTGAAATATTGTACAGAGAATTTTGTCTGAAATACCTGAAGCAAGCGTGTTGTCTGTGGACCAAACACCCCTTCTCTTACCCTGTATAATTCTACTGAGGCTGTTTACTGATTAAATACCTCTGTTGAAGCCATGAAATAACTGATTGTTATAAATACCTTATCTATAAAGGAGTCTATGTGAGAGCAGAAAACTTTGGTTTCTATTTCTTCATAGGATGTACTATGTAGCCCAAATGTAATGCTGCCTGTAAGTGATACAGGCTTTTGTTGGGCAAAGGAGGCAGAGCATTGATTCCTTGTAAATCCATGTGGGGAATTTGCAATGACCTCTGACACCAGGCAAGGGTCTCAAGACAACACATAAAAGTGAAATGATTTTGTCTGTTTTAAGAAGGATTCAAAGGATGTTGAATAAAGCTTTGTTACCTTTTGTAGTTCTGATACAAAATCGGGAACAGCCCGGCAGACAACTTTCATTTTGGTATTACTTACACTCAGATTTGTCACAGGACATAAAGCTGATGTGGGTTCAGATCCACTGGGATCAAGTATTAAGACATGTCTGGATGAACAATATTTCCAGTTTTCCATTGCCTGAGTCTGTAGACAACTGGATGATTAAGCAAAAACTGCTGGCCAAAGAAACACTAAAATCCAGCCTGACATGACACCAGGGTACCTTTTTATTCTTCAGCAATTACAGTGCACTAAACAACCTACCTATTCTTTCAAAGATATAAATGAAGGGCTATTTTAGCTTTTTCTTTTACTGTCTTCTGTCTGTATTTTTTCCTTTTACCTTTTACCACCTCTTTTCCTGCCTGTTTGACTATTTAAATCTAGGTCACAATGGGGAAAAGCCCTTCTTTTCCCTTCCTTTCCTGCACACCACATTCCCTGTGCATGGTCTGATCTGTGCTGCACACCCAGGTGCAGTGCACAGCCCTTGGCTGTAGATTCAGCTCTAGAGGAACTCCAAAGTCATGGAGGGTTTTGTTAAAGAAAGCAGAGTCAAGACTGAGATAATTTTATTTATTCTGTACATGTCTACACAGATGCACACAGCAATGGGAATTTCTCATTATAATTGGATTTGTCTGCTGTTCCACATACATTGCTGCTGGTTTGTTTTCTAAGTAGTTACTGGTACTCTGATGGACAAAAGAAACTTCAGGGAATAAAACTCCAAAGGAATTACAAATCTCAATCAGCATGATGCAACCCTGCACATCTTAGTTGCCCTGGATATTATATTTAAAGCATTTATAAAAGAAAATCATTATTGCTTCTGTTTAGTTACTGTGCAGGTGCCTCCAACCAGCTCCTGATTGTGCCTAATTAAACAGTTCTGAACATTAATGCATCAGCGAGTTTCAACAGTTGCTGTTTAATGAAGTTGTGTCAAATATTTCATCTGGGAATTTTTTGGGGGGTGAATGTATGTTCTTGGGGCCATCTGGTGGAGCAGAACTACAATGCACTGAACATGCTGCTGCCCATCCCGGGGCACGGACACACCTGGCCATTCCCAGGCATCCCAGACATCCCAGACATCCCATCCCTACAGGACAGCCAGCCCTGTGGACTCTCCTCTATCTGCTGTCCGTGGAATTTCTCTGTTGAACCCTGACTTGTTTCAAAATGTGTCCTTTATAACTCTTCCAGACCAAGAACTGCCAGGGACATATTTTCAGCCAGCAAAGCACTGCCCCTAATAATCAGCATGTTGGGGAAATTTGATTAGTCTAAACAATTAAATTCATGTCTACATGAAAACTGATATGAATTATTTATGAGCCAATTGACATTTGCAGCACTGGTGCTTTTAGTGCTCAATATACTGTGTACATTGTTATGGGGTTACAGTTGTAAAAGTATTCATGCTCCCACAATAAACTTGTGATAAATTCAAGTCTTTAACCTTTCCAATATTTAGTGCTCATGTGCAGTATTTAACAGGAGACTGTGACTTAAAGCAGACATCTGCTGTCTTTAATCTTGAGTAACACTCCCTGCCAAGAACGGCTTTATTGACTTCAATGAAATTGTTGTGTAATTACTTTTTTCTCTTTTTCTTTGTTTGTTTGTTTTGGGTTTTTTTTGTCTTCTAAATGTAGTAGAAACTTGCCAACCATTGCTGCAGCCATTTCAAATTGCTTTCGACCTGAAAGGGAGCATAATGATGCAGGATAATTAAATAGAAGAGGTAGATGGAAGAACAAGCTCTACACGAGCAGAGCAAAACAAAATAAAATGGCCAATTGTCCTGGACAGGAGTGAGCTGCAAAACAAACACTCCAGAGTTTGAACACGGCCTTATGGTTTAGTACTGGGTAAAAATAAAGGACTGTTTGTTCATGTTTCACTTGGATTCTTGGAAACCACTGGCCATTTCTCCTGGATTCTGTGTAATAAAGCAGCCAGAATTTCAAAGCTGCTCACAGCAGGAATTTGTTCTAACCCGAATTTATTGGAAGTAGCCCCAGGAAGGGTAAAGTAGGGTGAGTCAGTGCATTAATACCGTTTCAGCCTGCATTTCCCTTTAAGCATGGCATTTGTTGCTCTGCCCTAGGAACCACACACTGAGAGTGCACAGGATCTGCACCCCCAGCCCTGGGAGAACACTGAGTTCTGGGGGCTGTGCTCACTGCCTTTCCGCCTGAGGGCTTTGAGACAATGTGCCAGGGGTTTCCCAGCAGGAATCATGTCTTGCTGCTGTGCTGGGGGCTTCCTCAGCCATTGATCATGTCAGTGATCTGTAGGAGGAGAAAACCAGGATTTTCTGCTCGATGGGAATGAGACCAGTTTCTAAGTCGTAGCTGTGAGCGACTGCAAAAGCAATTTCCTAACCCAGGAAACCACACCAGGGACCCAATTCCTCTTTAAATTCTGTGATGCTGAGAGATTTGGTGCACAGTGGCAAAAGGAGAAATTTACTTCTTCCTTACAACAATTTCATGCTGAAGTGCCTGGTCAGTAACTGCAGAAGTGGAAGCACCCTTAATTCCATGGTTAATTGGGCTACATTGATGATGTTTTGTCAGATCCATAGCACAGATCAGAGGAGGGCTGAAACATCCTGATTTAGAACCAGTTTCCATCAATGCCACTGGAGGCAAATTAAAATTAGACATGAACACTTCATGCTGTTTGGAACTGAGGTGGCAAAACTTTGTTTCCCAGCTTGAGCCCTGGAATTCTTTCTTCGCAGCTCTTATTAAGTCATAATTTATGTGCTTATTTGAATACCAAAGTCATTTCTGTCTGGCCCATCTAGCATGATGTAGGCTACTGTCAAATGGAGATACTTGTTTTAAATAGTATCATTTTCAATATATAATAGAGGGTATATTTTACCAGTGCTCAAGAAGAGGAAGGACAGAGAAAGCATTGAGGAGTATTAACTTCTATGCCTTTCCTATGCCTGGAAAATACATTGAATTTTTCATTATTTGCTGAAAGACAGTCTTGGTGCTTATTTTTGCACTGGGACAGCCTCTATATTTTCTTTGCCTTCTATATTATCTATATTTAAAAAATCAGCAGCTCTGCATCTTGAGCAGGGTAAGGAGGCAATTGGGGCTGTATGTGTGTGTGTGTTACCGATAATTTTGCACATCTTGCTGCAGTTCCTCAAAGCAAAGACCACTAATTAATTAATTAAAGGGTGATTGAATCCCAGCTTACACCATCGAGCAGTCAGTGTTGCAAGGCAGTTGGGTCATTAATGCTGCCTAGCAGGGGAAGTGTGCAGCATCCCTGTAATAATCCTGCAGTTCTGGACATCAGCAGCTCCCTGAGCTGGCAAATCNATGTAGGCTACTGTCAAATGGAGATACTTGTTTTAAATAGTATCATTTTCAATATATAATAGAGGGTATATTTTACCAGTGCTCAAGAAGAGGAAGGACAGAGAAAGCATTGAGGAGTATTAACTTCTATGCCTTTCCTATGCCTGGAAAATACATTCACAATTTCATTATTTGCTGAAAGACAGTCTTGGTGCTTATTTTTGCACTGGGACAGCCTCTATATTTTCTTTGCCTTCTATATTATCTATATTTAAAAAATCAGCAGCTCTGCATCTTGAGCAGGGTAAGGAGGCAATTGGGGCTGTATGTGTGTGTGTGTTACCGATAATTTTGCACATCTTGCTGCAGTTCCTCAAAGCAAAGACCACTAATTAATTAATTAAAGGGTGATTGAATCCCAGCTTACACCATTCGAGCAGTCAGTGTTGCAAGGCAGTTGGGTCATTAATGCTGCCTAGCAGGGGAAGTGTGCAGCATCCCACAGTTCTGGACATCAGCAGCTCCCTGAGCTGGCAAATCCAAACACCCTTCTCTAGGTGAGCCAGAGACTGCTGACCATATCTAAGTGGAGAATGATAACAGCTGTTGATAATGATGAAATCAAATCACAGGCAGCTGATTCAGATTAGCTCCCCCGAGCTCGGTGCCATCGGCGTGGATGCTGGTCACTGGTCATGTCACCAATATTTAGGTTTCACTTTATGAGGCAACTTTGTCTCCTCCCAGAAGTAGAAATAAGGAATTCTGGTACCGGGCAACTTTCCCTCGGAAAGCCGAAGGCAAATATTAAATATTTATTTGACTTTTTAAACAAATTATGCAATTTTATGCATTGATTTGTAAATAGAAGTAATTGAACAAACTCGAGCAAAATCAGTTCATGCATATTTTACTTTTTAAAACTGCAGACAGATTTTAATCAGCTGGTTTTAAATAATGAGCTTTTATACTGTTTGAGGCTAGAAAGGAAGCTGTTTAACATCACACTGCACCAACACTGCTGTGTGTAAATATTGAACTGCAGAACTACTTTTGGCAAAATGATGCCTTTCTGCTGGGCAAGTACCCACAAAAGGATCCTGTTGTGGATTCAGCCACAAATTACATGGTTTTGAAAAGGATATCGACTCAAACGAAATGAAATTCTGCAATTCCTATAGAACTCCTTAAGGACCGATATCAGTTCTGTGCATTTATCATAATCAATGTGGAGTCACAAGGGTAATAATGATCAGCTAATTATTATTGGGGTTTAGGGAACAAACTAATATTTCTCTGAATGTTTTGTTTCTGCAGACAGAAGAGAACAGGGCAGCTCTGTTGGCATTTCAGCCCTCAAATAAAACAGGCTTTCTGTTAAAGTTTCCAAGGCTTTGAGTGGAAGGCTTGACATGTTCTATGCTCTAATTTGTTCTAGAGGGAATATTTAACTCAGCCTCAGTGGCAGTGGGCTACAAGAAAGCAGTAGGTTCTTACCAGAGTTAAGTTAGAGGCTCTTTAACCAGGTTGGCACTGAAATTGCAAAGATATACATGAGCTAAAATGCCTTAAAATCTTCAGAAAGGCATTTAATTAAGCACACTGAAAAATCCCTGTGTAAGGAATAAAGCTCTTTTTTTTTTCCATTAGGTTGACTTCACTGATTATTCTGAGATATGGGTTTTTTTCCATTTCCTACTGAATTTTTATTTAAAAGAGTAGTATAAATAAAAGAGAATTGCTGCTTTTAGAGAAAGACGTGAGGAAACCCAATATCTTCAAGTGTCTATTTATACATTTTTTTTCTTGAATAATTCATCCTTCTTTGGTCCCCAGTGTGGTTAATGATAATTTTTGAATGTGGTGAGTAATCAGTTTTGCTAGATTTGTGTTGGATATGACAAAAAAAAGGCAAAAAAAAGAGAATACATGAACACATCTGACTACTTTCTAAGTATTAAAATTTTTCAAAGAATTTGCTTTTCTCAGGATCCTCAATCTTCTAATTTTGCCTTCCAGTCTTGTAATTTTTGACTCTTAGAATTCATATTCTCTGTCTTGTTTTCTGCTAGGAGAAAACACTGAGTATTTTCTGAATAGTGGACATGAACTATCCATTATTTGTATATACCAAAATAGAAGGTTAACTTTAGCAAAATAATGAAAAAAGTACTTTTTTTTTTTTCCCAGGTAGTTCCAAAACTGTAGATCCTCATTTTGCCCAACAGTCATGAAATGTGGACTTTTTTTGGGTACAGGCATTCCATCCAAGTTTCCTACACTCAGGTGGAATAAATTGAATTAATGCATTCTGTGAGCCAAATAAAAAGCTCATTTATGCTTAGTTTTCACCCTCTGTGATTTTCTTTATTCTCTTTTTTCATGTTTCTTCTGATTCTCCCTTTTTCTTATTCTTCTTCCCCAATCTATTTTGCTTTTTTTCTTCCTTCAGAGAGTTAACACCTTCTCCCAGCCCCATTTTCTTGCTGTGGATAATCAAAACATGTTTACTGGGCTGCAGTGTAGGTCTTGGTGGAGAAAGGGGATAAATTGCCAGCTGATGTTTCAATGCTGGCATTAACATGGTTAATAGGAGTGATCCACTTCATGCTCCAGCACTGGAATTGAGAGAAGTTTAAATTTATATTGGTACAAAAATATCAAAGCATTCTCCCATCAATATAATCCCAAAATAACCTCAATTCCTCATTACTTCTGTAGGGACTATGACTTGCCCTCCTTTCTAATTTTCTGCAACTGCAAAGAGCAGTTGAAAGGCTCTGTCTCTAATTCCTGCTGGAGGCAGGGAAAAAAGAATTTCTTCAGATTTAGAGTTGCAAACAAAAGGTTTAGCAGTGGAGTGGAGAAGGCCACTTTTGAATAAGGGAATAATCCTGAGATTTGTTTCCATGCTGCTTTCAATCCATGGATTTGGGCTGAATATTCCCATCCCTGCTTTCAGGACTAGGTCCTTTAGATCCTGGCCCAGAAAACTTGTTTGTGTTTATTATTTCCTTGCTTCCAAAGGAAGCATCTGGATATATCAGGAAGAAAATATCACATGGTACATTTGTTATGATGTGAGGGTATAGATATTTATTTTTAATGAAAAGCTGCAGTTTTTAGCTGCAGTTTGACAAGCTGTTCATGGGCACACCACTGAACCATCAGTGCACTCTCAAGTACTGCAATGTTTCCACTTATTAGTGCAGTTTTATGACATAAGAATTTTAAATTATAATTATTGTGATAGTTTAATTAGTGACTTTTTGAGAAGGGCACTAAGATCTGAGTTTACAAGGTTTAAATGTAAATGTACATATCTAAAGCATAACCTCAGCTAACTTTAAACTAAAAATATAGTGATGGAACTTTAAATATTGTGATGGAAAGATTTAGCAAATATTGTAGAACAAATACATCATTTTATAGGTATAAAAGGTGCATTTTTTTTCCACCTGCAAGTACTCACAGGTCATGAGCACTGGATATTTGCTCAGAATTTTCCTTTCAGTGAAGGACATAAAAGTTTTCTGCAACTGAGCTTCACAGACCTGGCAGAAAGAGAAATTTGTAACTTTGGTTTACCAGGGATAATTTGAAGGGGAAGTTCTGTGCTGGAGGAATTAAGCCTTAAAAAAGTGGGAGTGTGCTACCTGCTGTAGTAATGGTGATCCAAACCATGGAATCACAGAATCATTTAGGCTGGAAAAGATCATTGAGGCCAACACTTAACCCAGCACTGCCAAGGCCAGCACTAACCCCTGTCTCAGACTCAGGATGGGAAGGAGTCCACAGCACAAGCTCCTGCAAGGCAGAAATCCTTATTTCTTGATTGTGGCACAAAGCTGCATCTCCTTTTGAATTTTCCTTGCCTTTCAAGCTATCCAAAGAATCAGAGCAATATTAAACTCTTGTCAAGAGAATGGAAAAGGAAAGCTAAAGCTTCAGGAGTTTTCCTTCTTGATAATAAAGCTATTACAGCAACTTATTTTGTATCTGGAGACGGCAAATAAGGCTCAGAAAATGTATGAGCAGCCAGTCTGGTTGTTTAAAGTGTCTGATTCACTCTCTGAAGTGTAAAGTGCCTTGAATACAGAAATGCCAACAAAAAAATACAAAGGAATCAAAATCAGGTATTTCTTCAGAAATTGTAGCTCTGTAGAGATGATAATGATGCAAGCAGATAAAAAGGAGAGAGTGAAAAAGTTCAGCTCCTGAGTTGTAACTGGATATTGCCATTATGCTTTACAACTTTAATTGTTCCATCCAGCTCTTTTATAAAGCCCTTCTGCAGCAGTCTGGCACTACTGATGTTCAAGAGATTAGGCACAGACAAAACCAGTCCTGTGCACAGTGGGCACCTGTGTTACACCAACACCTTGCAGTACTTACATCAATATTTTAAAATTTAGAACACTTTCTTTACTGAAAATAGGTTTTTTTTCAAAACAGCTGCAAGATGAAAGGGACAAAAAAAAAAAAAACAACAAACTCTTTTTCCTTTGAAGAAAATATCGATTTCAAAGGCACACAAAGACATCACAGTCTAAAGTGAGATGAAGATAACAGCTCCTACCCAAAGCACCACAGCCTAAAAACAGAAGATCTTAGGAATCATTAAAAGAATTGTACAAATATTAAAGAATTTAGATATTACAGGATGTATCATACACACTGATTTGCATATATATTTATTATGAAAGTCTTAGCTCAAACTATTGAATGAATCAAACCTTGTCATGCCATATGGGAAAGCCAGCAATTATTTAATTTACTGTTATTTCCTGCAACATATCTGTAGTAAAATAACTGCCAGAGTAAACATCATAATATCCTATTTAAATATAATATGCTATTTAAAAATTGCATTTTGTATTGTCTCTGACAGGACAAAGGCAGCAATGACATTCAGTGTTATTTCAAACCACAAATGAAATCCTTTAGAATTAAAATTCTGCAATAAATCCAAAAGATCTGGGTTCTCTCCCCAGTAACTTCTGTGTCTTCAAAGTAAATCAAGTACCTTTAGTGGGAGTCCAGAACCTCCCAAGGTGATTTTGAGTTCTGGGTGACCTTTCCCAGCCCGAAGTTTGAACTGTGAAACAAGAGCATAAATATCCCCATATTTTGAAAGTATTTGCACCTGCTAAACACATCCTAGGGCTTATGTCACAAGTAGACATAATTTTTAATAAATTTATGTGTCTGTTTAAAAGATATGCAAAAATGTAAAGCAGAAGTTGTCATCCATATGTGTTCAAAGGATAACTTCAGTAAATTTAATTGCTTTGTTTTAAAATTCCTCTCTGTTTCAAAAAAATTGTTGAAATAACAAGTTGAAGCGTCTCTGTCCAAAGTGGAAAATGAAGGGTTTAGATTCAATTAATTACTCCACTGAAAGGATGTAATTGCTGGAAAATGTATTTTTATTTTCCCTGCATGGCCAAACAGTAGAAACATTTTTTTTCCTCAGGGAAAAAAAAAGAAAAAAAGAAATTATTTTGCACAAAAATATAGACTTTACCAAAACAGGGATTCCTCTATGAACTACCAGCTTCTTCCTGAGTTGGCAGATCTTGGCATACACACAGGGAGCAGGGGCAGCTCCTCTGCTTGCACAGCAAATGACCTCACATCTGACAAAGGGAGATTACAGCAAAACATTCAACTTTTCCTCCCTTTTTCAACATTCCCCAGCCCCTGCTCTGTATTTTGCCTTTGTGTGCCAACAGCAGAGCAGGTGAGAGGCTGCCCCTGCGAAACAAGGAGGATTTTGGGCCATGGCACAGTGATAGAAACTCTGAAGGCTGACAGAGGATGAGGGCAATAATGTCCCACAGGGAGATGGAGTTGCACAAGCCACATTTTATCCCTGCAAGACTGTGGGACTAAATGTAGGGATCACTTCAAAAATGAAAGTGGGGTGGGAGCTTCACGGGGTGCTGAAATGATTTTTTATTTCATAACATTTCTTGAGGAGAAAAAAAAAAGGAGACGGCTCAGAAACTCACAAATTATTCATTTCGGGATCAGGCGAAATTGGAAAATCTTGGGGCTAAGGTGCTGTGCTTTCAGCTGTGATTATACATGTGAAAAGAGAAAAACAAGTTCTGTGGTAAATAAAGGGGATCCCAGCAGAGCAAAACCTTGGCCTAACATCTGTGTTTATCTTTCTGCTCTTCTGGAGTTCTTTTCATGAGTGATGCCTGGGGGAAGGTTTTGCAAACAGGGCAATATTCCAAACCCTTCCAGCATGTGTTGCATATGGAGATTTATAGGGAGCACAGCCTCCCAGGGGTGGGTTGGAGTGTGAAATGGATGGGAGCACTGGGTGTCTGTTTGTATATTTGGGGGTTGTTCTAGGATGTGTCTAGGCTGGTTCTCTGGAGTGAACACCTCTGAGGGCACTCATTAGCTGAGGTTTTAATGTAAAACAAAAAGATCCATAGATGGATGGATCTTTTGGATCCATAGATGGATGGATAAACTTCCAGTTTATGGATTAGGTGGGTCTTCCTGTTAGTTTCATCCAAATAAAACTCGATTTCTGTGCTCTGAGACACAATGACAGCAACCAAAATGTGGTGAAAGGGAGTGATGTGGAGATTCTCCCACAAAGCTGGTGCTAGCACACTACTGAGGGCACAGCTCCAGGCACTGAGCAGTAAAAGGTTCTGTGTCCATTCAGGCTCTCAGGTTCCCAAGGGCAGTCCCTCACTGCCCTGCAGTGCCCAGCAGATGCTCACTGGAGCTGGCCTGGGCACATTTCACACCCTTTTGCTGTGACCTGGTGCTTTGCTGGCTCCATCCACTCTTCCACAAAATGCAGGGAGGTACCAGAGAGGGGGATGATGGAGAGTCCAATAGAGCTTGTTCATTCACAATCTACTTCTCTAAATCCCTTCTCCTGTATTTATCTGTTGACCAAATGAGAGTATAAATGCTAAAATAGATGTCTGAGATATTTGGAGTGATGATTTGAAAATTGTGGGAAAAAAAAAAGTTTCTCCTCCTTTATATTTGGTCTTCCTATGCTTTTTTTTTTTTTTACAGTGGTTCACTTCTGAGAGGAGGACACCTTTACTAGTGAAGAAGAGCCAAGAAGCAGACCAGAAAATAAGATATTTCAGTGTTATATACAGGTTAATTCCTATTTTCCATCTAACCTTAAGCAAACATCTTGGTTAGTGCCTGGCATTTTATCTGCACCAAAAACTGAGCTGAGTAACGAAAGAGGAAGGAGTTCTGAAGGATTTGTACAGATCTTGTTGATCATCTAGTTATAAAAAAAAACAAAAAAACAACCCCAGGAATGTTTGGTCTGTGATGGCCAGAGACCTGTTTGAGAATGACATAAACAACAACCATCATTATCTCTTCTGCAAAAGGGAAAATCATGCTCAAGTGCAGGGAGAGGTTAAAGTGACAGGTCAGAAGAGGCTCAGGAGACAAGAGGGAATCTTTCAGGGAGGTTTAGCTAAAGCTCTGGGATTGAGGGTCCAAATCCCTGAAAGAGGATGAGAGCAAATGCTGCTCTAATGAGCTCTAATGCCAATTATAAATGGCATCCTCTGCTTGGTCATGAAACTACATGTGGCAGGTGCAAGCAACACGTGGGCTTTTTAAATCATCTGGATTTGTTCCACAGAGAAAAAAAAATACATCCCTATTACTTCTTTTTATGAGATCCACCTCTGGTGCCTTCTGCTTAATGATCAGTGCAATATAAAACATCAGTCAGTGCTACAGAAAGCAGCACAAACAAGCCAGGTTACTTGGCTGATTTATTCCCAGTGTGGCTGCAGGAGGGAATGTAGGAAATGCCTCTTCCTTGCCCTATTAGAAGGTGAAGATTACAGTAAGCACATTTTCAATATTTGCTCAGTGCCTCTTGGCTCAGGGCTGTCAGTGTTTTCAGAGAAAGGCCTCTTGCATGTATCCACAACTTCATTCCTTACCAAGACCCCTCAGATCTCTGTCAATGAGTGGCTTTTTAAGAGGTTGATACAATTTAAAAACAGGCCTTTGACTTTTCAAATAGGAATAACTTTTTTTTTTAATTCACTGAAGAATGCTTTCATTTCACGTTCATGGGACTCAGTGAAAGGGAAGGAGAAAAGTTATGTAGGCGTTTTCTCCTCAGTGTTTCCAACCTTTAACGTGTTTGAAAATGCACCAGTAAACAAAGCAACCTACCTAAAGTGCTTTAACAGTTGCTAAAAGGTTTTTTTGTCCCCTCCTGCACTAACCCACACACATTTTAGAGACCTTTGTGAAAAAGTCAGCTCACATTTAACAGCAAATGATGTTCCTTTTATGCTCTTTTACAAGCTGGATTTCACAGGAAATTCTGTGGTGTCTCTTCCCCTAGCAGCTTCTGCTTCTTTATAAATTATGTTCGGCCAAACCTACTCCATTTCTGTGCTGCAGAAGTCCAGAGAAAAGCCAGTCTTAAACCTTTATTCAGGTTTATTTTGCACTTCCATACTGTAGCAGATCCGAGATTGTACAGCAGTTAACAAGCTAATAAATACAACACGAAAATTTGCCATGCACTCTATTTATCACTACTTATAAATCCTATTACAAACTGCTCTTAGAGATTAAAAAATCAATCAATATTTTTGTCTTATATGGTGTTGATATAAATAGGAACAGTCTTCGTCCAGAAATTTTATGTTTATATTGTCAGGTCAGAGAGGAAATAGGGAAGAACTCATGTATGATGTCAGGTACAAAAAGTCTTTCTGAAAAGCATTTTTCATTTAAGCCCAGTTGATTTTCCTAGAAATTGGGATCTTAAACAAACCCTAGAAAATCTAAAACGTTTATCCAAGAATCTGAATTCAACATGGCCCTCATTTCAGCTAATTTGGCATTTCATATGTTGTGTAATTTAAGATGGTCATTTACACTCCCTTTACAGTCAGTGTAGAAGAGCAGCATCTTCAGAGAGGAGCCCACCTTGTCTATTTTTGGTCCATTTGGATTTTATGATGGGATAAATCTCTTGTTGAGGTGTCCATATGTGGAGGTATGGTTGAGTATAATGCTGTTCAGGAATATTTAAAAAAAAGCAGATGAACAGAAGTTAAAATATTTTAAGACTTTAGTTCCCCCGAGGATTAAAATGCTTTCTAATTTTGTCTTTTTTTCTTTTATTATTATTTCACTTTTGCATTGTTTTAAGCTAGTCTGACAACACTCATTAGTCAGGCTTAAAAATAATCCCTTTGTGAAACATATTTAAAAATATGCATGGATTTTATTCAATCACATACTTACATGTCTGTTCTATGCCACTTAGGCTCATGAACTTGGCACTAAGAGTGACACTGCATTTGGAGGAGGAACTTCAAGCTGAGTTACAACCTCCTGACAGAGGATGCAGTCAAGCCTAGAGAATTCTGCTTTGTCACAGAGAGATTTTAAGAGATCCCAAACATTTTAAGCATACAGAGCTTAGTTCACAAATCAGTGGGAATGATTAAATGTTGCTGTAAAAGGAGGGAGAATTCCAAAAGAGAGCTAAAATTCCTTTTGAAGCTTGCCATTTTTAGCATCAGCCAATCTCTCCCCTGGCAGGGACACCATTTCAAGTTTAAATTTTAGGCAATCGCTGCTTCTCATAACTTGTTGCTCAGTTCACAGCCCTGATTTCTCACCAGGAGCCCCAGCCTGACCCAAATGAGCCTCTTCCTTTCAAAATCAATCCAACATAAATGTGCAGCGGCACCAGGCAGACTTTTATTTATTACTCATTTGGAAGGTGTTATTTTATGATCCTTAAATCAGAAGGGAAAAAAAACCAAAATTAAACACATGAGACTGCCCATCTCCTTGTGCCCTTCTCCAAAAGTTTCAACTCCCCCTCTGTAATGGTCTGTGAAGTAATTCTTACACTCTGAGTGGCTGTCATGCTGTTTGCAGAGGTTCCATTCTCCTCTGCCAAAGGCTAAAAATATGTCTGGTCACCAGTGCATCCAAGGTAATCCTATTCATATGTTGATGGTCCTTGAAAAGCCCTTCATTCCAACCTGGCAGTGCCTAAGAGTTACCTAATTCCCTTGGATTCTGCTTTTCCAGAATAGAATTTTTCCCTTGGTCCTGACAGCATCAAAGTAAAAGGGTAAAATGAGCCAATGTTCAAAGAGATGAATGGGTATGATGAAGCATATCCATCTTTCATGAGAGTAATGCTAAAATTCACCCTCCTGCCCCACAGCTACTCATAAATTATGCCACTGCTTTAAAAATAATGAAATTTTTTAACACAAAGGCTTGGGTTCTTTTGTGTTTTCACCACAGGCACCTTTTCTCACAAGTGGGGGTTATAGGCTCTGCCCTGGAGTGGAATGGTCCAGCAAGGTGAGGGGTCGGAAGGCGAGAGAAAAGAAAGTTATTTGGATCATGGAATATAAATTCCCGAAGCTTAGTTCTCAGTATTTGACTTTTAATTAAAAGAGGAAATTTTGTGGTGAAATGTGAGAGGGTCCTGAGCTCATCCCCTCTGAGGGGGAGGCTCAAGGCCAGCTCCAGGACTGCCCAGTGGGGGGATGTCCCTTCCCATTGGGAAAGCTCCCAAACCCTGCTGCAATGAGCCCCAGCCCCTGAACTCCTTGGTGCCTTGATCTACAAACCACCCTCACTCACTCTGACAAACTTTTCACGCAGAAAACAACAGCTTCTCTTACCAAAGACAAGAATATATGGTGTAGAAATGCAATTAAGGGTATAGCTCTGAAGAAAAGTAGACGTAGTACACTCATAACTAACTACAATCTCTTAGCTCTGATAAATCAGTACAGAAACTGAGCTAAAAATCTCTATAATATTACTAGAATTACATATTGCACTGTCTAAAGGCTGCAAATGGTTTTTTCCTGTTGGCTTCACATATTGGCTTCCCCAGAAGCAGCTCAGATCTGCAACGTTGCAAAAATGGATAATTTTCCACATGTGAGCTTCTGTTCCGTTCATCCCTCCCTTGCCAGGGAGTGAGACTCTCTCAGAAAACCCTGGGATCCCACAAAAATGAACTCAGGCCATGAATTATTGAAAACAAGTCTTAATATCTACAGAATTAATGATATATGTTGAGGCAAAGTCTCATTATTTTTCAAACCTCTTTTTTTGTAACTTGACTCATTGCTCTTTGCATGCAAAATTATACTCAGAGAAGCTACATTATCATCAACTAAATATTGTTTTCACAAACCCCAATGCTAACTCACTTTTTTTTGTTTTCTGGTACTTTGGATTAGATCCACAGAATCCACCACAGCAGGAGTCATTTATTTTTAATGGTCCACCAGGATGTTGAACATCCCAAAAGTTTTAGACAGAGAAGATTGGAAAGGGAAAAAAAAAAAAAAAAAAAAGAAAGTAGATTTGGATCATTTACATTTGAAAGGTAAAAAGAAATGGAAAATTAGCCAGGGAAACCATGCCAGTCAGTCTGAATTCTTTTTTTGGTGTGCAGCAAATGCTGTTGTAGTGATGGGTGCCTGAGGATGGTAAAAAGAAGTGGTGAAGAGGGGTTGAGGGGATGTCAGTAGGTGATAAGGCTGAGGGACTGCATGTTTGCTAAGTGACATTAAAGCTTTTTGCTTTGTCACACACAGCTCTGGAAGCAGGACTCTGTGACACCTCCCCAGTGCAGCCTTCCTGGCTCTTTGTGGAGACACAATCCTCTCAGGAAAAATGCCATCATTCTGAGTTTCGTCATTCAGCGAGGATCCCAGGAGAGGAATTTTGCTAAGGGAATAAATGATGTGGGTTTGGATCAGCAAATAAAGAAACACATATTTTGAACCATATGTGCTGGTACAGCAGAGCAGGGAAGAAGTTGTGTTTTCATATATGAAAATACATTTGGATTAGGCTTTTCCTTTAAATGACATCACAACCTCTGTTTTCAAGAATGTGCACAGCCTCGAAATTCTTCTAAATTGCTCTCTCATACTCAGGCCCAAAGAAGCCCCCAAGATGTGACCACCACAGATCTGTGAGCCACAAGCCCACGTTTTTAAAGCAACCAACATTCAAAGGCTCAAAAACCACCTCAGAAGACAAGAAGAAGCCAATCCAAGCCTACTCTGTCACCAAAAGGCACCATTCCATCCTTCCTCTGGATCCTGCTTCCACACAATCACCCTGAAGTCATTGCTGGTGTTTTGTGGCCTACGGGGTACCTTCAGTCATTTCACTATTCCAGTGAAATTGAGCCATTTAATTTTTGGAGGGAACCATTTAATTTTTGGAGGGTTTGATGATTCATGCAGAACTGGATGAATACTAATGCTTGCTCAAAGAAGCAGGAGGGAACTCGCAGCTGGAGGAGGTCAAGCAAAAAAACCCCTTGAGACGATGAACCCAGTTACAAAACTGCACCCTGATAGTCTCAAAAATGCCTTTATTCTGAGTAGTAAAGCTTTGAAACATTGTGCATAGCAATCTCATACCCACAGAAAATGTCAGCTAAATAATTTCTCAAGAACAAGAGATTTTAACACAGAGATTAAATCACTACATCTTTCATTAAAGGAGTGGTAAGATATTCTGCCCTGGATCACCTCACATCAGAGCCAGGCATAAAACTTACAGCTGCATATTCAAATTCAGGAAGGATTTAAGTTTTTATGTAGCTTGATTGCTATTAAAAAAATGTCATGAAAATAGGTAATGTTTGATGGGCATTCTAGCTGATTTTGTTTGTGCAACAGCTGTGTTGATCATCCCCAGTGGGATGATCAAAATAAACAAATGCAAGGACCAATATAATTTCCTGAAGTGCAGTGAAAAACACAAATAATATTTCTAAGAAAATCTTTGTTTCCCATCCTTAACTATGCTGTGGACAAAGAAAAATACAATAGCTGCTGCAGCATGCTCAAGATTTCTGCAGTCTGAGAACAGCTTTACAATATCACTTTTGTGCTATCAAACAAAATGTTTAAAGCAAGCTTTCTTTGTTATTGTAAGCACAAAATACATTGGTGCTTTTTTAATAATAAGCTAGCCTGGATTTTTTCTGTTTGGGGTTGGTTGGGGTTTTTTTTCAGTAGCTAAATTATAAATTGATTAATTTAGAAACTTGCTTTCTGGGGTGTAATGGTGAACCTAAAAAAAATTAAATAAATTCAATACCATGGCATTCTAGGCTGGTCCACTTTTCTGTTTCTCAAATAAAAATATGTAAGTTTATGTAGCCAACTTAGCCCTCAGTAATACCATCATTTTGTCAATGAGATACAAACAGTGCTTTAGAATAATACTAAAAGTTAATCCCATAGCCAAAATTCACTGGTCCAATTCCAGGAGAATATTCTATATTCTGCATATGGAGCTAACAACACACAAGAGTAGAACCACACATAATTTAATGTAAATAAAGTAACTGGAATTTTTTTTCATTAACAAACTGCAGAGTTAAATAAAGATGTATTCAAGACCTTATTATTGTATGTACAAATTAATACAAAATGTAGATTTAGTCTGCTGCAGTCAAAGTTCACAAAGAAATAAAAGATACCCAGAATCAGAAAGGACAAGATTTATTATTGAGATCAAACTGGAAGCATAAACCAACAAATCTGGCTATAGCTTTCCTGTTTTGCCACACAACAATGTGTGCAGCACCAACAGAAAATATTTTTTAAAATGTCAATCAAACAAAATCCTTTGGATTTCTTCAGCTGGGAACTCATTGCTCTGTTCTAACAGACAGATGAAGAACTCCAGCATTATGTTTAGAGTTAACCAGATCCTTGAAATGCATGACCTCTGATAATTTTCCCAGTATTTGCCTGTTCCTGTTTTGAAAAATCCCTCCATACCTTCTGATATAATTTCTCTTTGGTTCAAATTAATGATCCAGCTCTGCAAAGATTTTCTTGTAAACTACACTTGTACAGTGGCTACAGATCTGCCTGAATCAAGACAAATGTTTTATAGAATCTGTTTCCAAGCTGCAAATTCTTTTGAGAATTGGCAGTCAGGGACTTCATAGCAGCTAAGCAGGGCAGGCAGATCTCCCAGTGGCTGGAATCAGATTTGTGTGTCTGGATTTTGCAGTTTAAAAGCAAAGCACCCAAGAAAAGACAAGTCAAGAGGTGCTGCAATCTCTGTGATGTACAGTAAGTTACTTTTTTATATAAGGAGTATCTCAGTAAAGAAGAGACTTATTTGAGTTATTTGCTGCTTGGACTGACTCAGTGGCTGTAATTCAAGATCAAGTGTGCTGGACTCTGGTGGACAGTGATATATTATATTCCTGGGAAGAGGAAGACAAACTTCTGCCCCTTCCCATCATATTCTGTTTCAGGTCTACATATAAAGAGGGTAATAAATAAACAAAGCAGCCAGGAAAGAAGGGCTCAGTACACTGATAAGCACATCAGCTTTCCAGCATGGTGCTAGCAGGATAAATGCAAATTCTTGGGGTTTATTTCATGGGAATTAGGGGAATAGTTTCCCTCCAAGACAATATTTTGACAATATTTAGAATTTCCTCAGGATGATCCTTCACCAGCAGGATTTGTGACTTCCTGTCTGCAGGATCCCCAGCTTGGCTAGGAATTGTGTGCTCCACCTGAAAGCAGAGCTGGTTCTATTTGTCAGCTCAGTTCTTTCCTCAGACTTCCCTGGCAACTCCTTCAGCTCTGCAGTTCTTCTTTCCAAGTACCTTTGCCCCTTTGCGTCCCATCTGGTCCAGTGTTTATTGATTTGCTTGGAAGGTTTTGACTTAGCTCCTCACAGAAGAGACCAGATATTCCAAAACCTCTCCTGATTTCCTGCTGACAAACACGTGCCTTCTCCCAACCTCAATTTTCATTAATCCAGCAGTGCCTCTTGCTGTATCCCTTTGCCAGTTCTACTTTCTCTTTTCAAAGGCTCTCCATGCAGTCCCTGCTTTTCTTCAGAAACTGTCTAACCATAATTTGATTTTAGGTTTGAGGGGATTTTGTTTGGCAGTTTTGATTTTATGATTCTCATCTTTTTTATCTGCAGTTTTGTCTTCTCCCAGAACCTTTTAGAAGGATTCCCACCTACAGTGTGAATTTTAAGATCTTATTATACTTCTGACTGTTACATTTTCATCTAATTGTCTTCAGCTTGATCCTTATCCTCCCTGACTCAGTAGAATCCTGTATTTAAATACGTGTCTTTGTGCCCTTTGACACCTTGGGATAAACTTTACCACCTTTATTTTTGTACTTCTCTGATTTTGACTGGCTTGTCAGTATCACTACAGAGGCTGTCAGGACCCACACAAAGCACGTGCATTTTGTGAATTAATATTTATAAAGACAGGCAGTGGGATGTGACTTTCATGAAAAAGGTTTCGTGCTAAACACAAAGTGGTTTTGTGTTAAACTGTTCATCAACAAAGAGCTAATGCATCAAGGAATGACCTTTACTTGCTCATCTGTGCCATCAGTCTTAATTTAGAAACCCAGCAATGCCTTTAAAGAGGATAATTATGAAGTTAAGCTCACACATAAATCTTCAGTGTAAAAATTAGGCACATGGGCTGAGGGATATTTTAGCTTCCAGTTTTCGTTCTACAGCGTTTTGTTAGCCTAGGAAGAAGAAACTGAGGAACAGCTTGTAAGTTCAGGGGGCATCATCCCCAGTCCTCTCTTGAATTCAGATCAAGGCCAAAAAATCTGGGACAGAAATACCTCACATCATTTCCTTAATTTTGCCAAAATCTGAGTGCAGGTTTGGTGAAGTCTCATTGCCTGCTCTTGTGCTGTCGAGAGCCTGGGACTGAATTGTCACAGCAGAGGGTGAGTGACCTCAGCTCCCACCTCCCAGTGCCTTTCTGGGATTCCTCTATCCATCCTTGATGAGAAAACTCTGATTGTGCTTCCCTACAGAAATACACTTTCCTGAGAAATGGGGTCTAGAAGCAAATGGGGCTTCTTAAATAGCATATAAATATTAACAGTGGATGTTTCTACCCTGCAAGGGTGAGACTGTTGTTTGTGAAGCAGCTCCTTAAATACACATTACACCTAGAAATGCACTCCACCAAGGGCATTGGGGATGGGTCAAAGCACAGGCCATGTGCCCAAGGAATCCCTGCAAGTGCAAACACTGGCAGCTGAGGGACTTGCACCCCCTCAATCCTTCTCAGCTCCCCAGTATTTATTCAGTGATTCCCATTTCCATGTCTGGGCCTTTTCTTCTTTTCCAAAAGGATCTGTCCGCCCTCTTGTGATCAGATTCAGGAATCATTCCAGAGGTGGTGTTTCAACTACAGACACAGTATTTCCACAAGTGGATATTGCTGCAGCTCTTCCTTTCAGCTGCCTTTGCTCCTCAGTGAGCTTGAAGAAGTTTAGTTTTTATTCACAGACTCTGACTGAGCTGGTTACAGAGCACTGGGCAAGTCTTAGCTTCAGAGTGACTCTGAGCCTTGGTAATTGCTTTTCACAGTAGAAACTTCCCCTTTTCATCCCAGAAAGAGTGATATCCCCCCTTCCCAGCTGAACCAGCAGCACCAGTACAATCAGACTCTCACTGATTGCCGTGTTCCTGTGATTAGGAAAGGCTGCATTCTGTAAGAGAACACAAACACTCGTACCATTAACTCATTAATGCAAATTCCATCAGATCCTACAGAGAGTTTGTGCTCCATCTGCAAATGCAGCTGACTGTGCTGTCCTGCACAGACCTGCCAGCTCCCCCTTGCAGGCAGCAGATTTAATCAGCAAAAATAAATTGCTCGGGAATTAGCTCCGCAGGAAAAGCTGGCTCAAAAATGGATCAATTTTATTGTTTCAGAAAGTTCATAAGTGTATCATTTTTCGCCAACAGACCCATCTCTCAGAGAGGTATTAACTGTAATGGAACAGGCTCAATCATTCATATCTTTATAAGATGGGCAGGCTTATCACCATGTGAGATGGGTAAAATAGGTGAGCTGTGGAATCTGTGAAGGGTCATCTATCATAATGTGCTGGGTAACCTTCACGAGCATGCCTAAATGTCTTTGATTAAGGGCTTTTCTTCTGTAACTTGTGATAAATGCTGGAATATTGATTTTCATAAGCTTGTTACTGAAGACAGAGAACATATTCCAAAACAGGAATTGAACAGTAGCTAGAGAGAGAAAATTTCAAGCTTTCAGGAAAAAAAAAAAAAAATTAAAAATTGCCCACAAGGGAGAAGAAAAGAGTTAGTTGTAGCAATGTCATTATAAGAAGGTTGTAAATGCCTTGGAGGAAAAAGGTACTTTATTTTAAGATTAGTAAATTAAGCAAAGGATGTAAGAGGAAAATGTCTTTAGTATTGAAGTCTGTGGATTTTCTACAGCCCATAATATAAAT
Organism: Aleadryas rufinucha; assembly: GCA_013397815.1. Lineage (NCBI taxonomy): Eukaryota > Metazoa > Chordata > Aves > Passeriformes > Aleadryas > Aleadryas rufinucha. The sequence continues at coordinate 250,634 of VZTH01016313.1, forward strand.
AGGGACCCAGTCTGCTAAAAAAAGATGTCTGCTACAAGTATGACATTTCTTCCCTCTGATTTTGTGCAGCAAGTGTCTGTAGCATCACTTAATACAACAACACGTTGTTTGCTGAAGATTCATACTCTTTTAAAGAGGGCCCTCTAGGCAAGTTTGGAAAAGTTCCACAATCTGATTGCTGGTTTCTCCTTTTACTCCAGAAACAGAGGGATCCTGAGTGCTGACAATCACTGTATTCAGAAAATCAACTGATTTAGTTAAACAAAACAGAACACAGAGACACACTGAGATTGCAGAAAAACAAGGTATTGGCACCTGAAATGATAAATATCTTTAAAAATATCCACAAGACTTATACTCCATTTCTTTGCTCAAACATGCATATGCTGCTTTGTATTTTTTACAGAAAACAGGGAATAAGCATTGATAGACACATCCATATTTTCCATGGATCTAAATTTCAGAAGCAGACAGAAGAATTCTGTCACTGTTCTCCATTCTCATGTTTATAACTCAAGAGGTCTCAGTTACCCAGTTAGACATCAAAAGGAATAACATGAAATCAATTCCCCATCAAAACGAAGGCACATGAAGGTTGGTGGTGCTCAGCATTTGGAATCACTGCTGCTCTCCCAGCTGTGCAAAACCTTTTACTGCTCTTCCACCAGCTACACTTGGCTTAACCTCTCCTGTGTCTTCCAGAAAACCAAGGTGAGATTTCACGACACTGATCCCAAAATCAGAGGGGATCTGTTTTGCTAAAGCCTCATGCAGAGCCTGATGACACCAATGGAAAGATTTCTTTTGATTTTGACAAGTTTTGTATTTCATCTCCAACATATCCATAGAGACATCTTGTCTTCCTCTTCTGGCAGGTGCCTGCTCAAGAAACAGCTTCAACATTACTACTCTTTAAATATCAGAGAAACCTATTCCCCACACAAGTTCCAAAATTTCAGAGTTACTCATTCCAAATAAACTCTTACTGGATCTTTCTAGCACCAATTCTAACTGTTGGGTCTTATACAATCCATTAAAATTCTCATTTCTTGTCATTACAAGGGTTTTCTTTTTTATTTTCTGTTCATTATGTATATATTGTTTAGAAGATAGCACTTTAATCTTTCCCCCATTTCTAATAGTTCAGTCATGCTTATCCAGCACAAACCTGATTTAATTTCTTAGCAAGGGCCACAGGGAAATTGAAGAGGTGCTGTCCATTATCCTGTCTTGTAATTATGTTTCTCACTCTGTTTTCCAAAATAGCTCTTAGATGCCTCTGGTTCTGGGACTGGTTTGAATCTGATCAGTGCCTCATTATCTGACGTGTTTTTAAACTGCTGAAACAGATAAACTAACCTGGCTTGGGGACTACTCACTGTGTGCCCAGTAATTTAAGCAGGAAAAGGTGTGAGGCAATGCATTCAATGGTGTATGAATTCCAGGCTGGATTTGGTTTCTCTGAACTTTTTGATATTATTGCTAGCACAGAACCATCCATATAGATTCATCCACTTTTAATAACACTGCTTGACTCCATGGCATCCATCACAAGGGCAGTACACACTTGATTATATCGGCAATGTGTGAATTTTCTAATCACATTTGAAAGTGCTGATGACTGACTGGCTAATTATGAGGGAGACTGAGGTATTTTTCTTAAACTGCCACAAATTTGCCATCTTCCCTTTGAAGACAACCCCTTGGAAAAGGGTTCTATTCCCCACTGAGGAGCAAATCCAACTCAGAAGAGTGCACCAGGGCACGAACTCCTGGAATCTACAGAGCTGCACAAAGAGATGACAAGGGTCAGCAGTAAAACCTCTCTGCTGTAAGAAAGAGTTCATTGCTGCCCAGAGGACTTCAAACTACAGAAAAGGGATAAGAAAACTCCCACAGGAAAGAAAAGTGGACCCCCTGATGTTCCTTCTCCTGGGCTGATGGAGAATCCTCTTGGTCAATGCCGTGTGGGTCCTGAGAAACACTTCAGCCTGGCATCTCTCGAGTGTCCCCTTGCCACAACACAGATTAGATCACTGTCAGTTTTTTCTATTTTTAAAAGAATTATCTTTTCTCTCTAGATCTGTACAACCTGTGCAATGCTAAAAATGAGGAAGGAGGCAGGGGTTGGTCAGTCCTCACATTTTTCTTGAAGCAGTCATCAAAATTGGCATTTATTTGCCTCCCTTTGTGCTACTTTCTGTAATGGCAAACCTTCAACCATCAGAAACTGGACTGAAAACAGTATTACATTCTGCCTTGAGGTAAGTTTTTCAGATTAATGCCACCTATAAAAGAAATAAGAGCTCCTTAAATTACTGACTCCAGGCTTTGTACAAAATGCAGCTCCACAAGCAGCTCTGAGTTTTGGTGGCTGTTGGTGTAGAATAAATGCACTGTGCAGGAAGTATCTGCTAGGATTTGCAAAGACTGTCTTTGCAACTGCTTCAGCAATAAACGAGCAGTACCATTTCACTTATGTTTTCTCCTCTACCTCACCTGACCCAAACTCTCTGACATCAGAAAATTGTGGATTAAAGAATAGAGTGAGTTAAGTATATCCTATTTTATTTTTCTGCTGGAGCTATTCCACTGCATTCCTGATTCAATATTCCCTCTATCTTTGAGATGTATCTCAGACCCAAATCTCTGCCTTGCCCTGAGAGCACTCCAACCTGTAGGCTGCAAACTTAATTGTGGATATCTTCATTTCATTCCAAATCAGCGAGTACTTAATTAATTTTACAAACCCCTGCAGCTATTTCAAAGTTCTCTGCAATGATTACCTATAACCCCCTGAGAGCACTTTCCTGGAACATAAGCAATGTGGTGTAGACCTTTTTTTCACAGGAATTAGGGGAAGACCTTCTCTCATACCTCAAAGAAGTGTTTTAAGAAATATGCTTCATAAAGCAAAGGCCCCTTTGCACACCTTAATGAGTAAACCATATAGAAAAAATTCCTGAAGTGTTCATAATCATGAAAGCTGAAAAAAATCTATGTTCATTGCAGAAAACAATTCAGTAAAAGCAAAGCATGATGAAGGACACTGAGTAAAACACTAGGATGGAAGCAACAGAAATAATGTGAATGCCCCCTTCAGTCCCTCAAGGCTTCTTACCTGTGGCTAGAACCCATCATTCTTTCCCCTGGGACTGTCCTTAGTCTCCTGTTCTTGGAAAAATCTATACTCGTGGCTTTATCCTGATGTTAATATATTTGAATTTAATGCCAAGAGCACTGCAGTGGGATAATTTGATAATTACTGAAGTACTTTTGCAAAGGTGTGGTCATGAATCTACCAGCAGCAGTAGCTGCAATTCTTTCATGTACTGTTTTGAGAGAACAATGAAGAATCTGCACAAACAGCTTCAAGGTGAAAGAGTTCACCATCCTCACTAGATTTTCACCTGTTCCAGCCATTTGCACTTTAAAAGAATCTTGAAACTGAGAGAATTAAAAAGTCATCCATCTGCCTATGAAAGGCTGACAGGAAATTATATCCTTCTAATGAAACAGTTTTCATTCTGTATCAGAAGGCACTGTGCTATGCTAAGAATCACTCTCTAACCACTAAAAATTGAGGGTTTCTCCCCAAGTTTGAGTGGGAGTTTTACTCCTTACCTGTGAGTAAAGGAGTATCAGATCCATTTGTGGCCAGTGCCAGGACAAGGTGCTGGAGGTGCTCCTGCTACACTGAATAATGAAACACCTTCATCAGCACTCCTGGCTTTGGGGAACACGAGGGGAGAATCTGCTGACATTTGGAGAACAGCAAGCATTCCCTTTAATATTTTATATATTTGTCAAACAAGTAATTAAGCTCTTTTGTAAATGTGCTGTAATCACAATAAATACTCAGTGGAAGGACTCAGGTAATGAGTGTTGTGCATTGCCTGGAACGGGCTGACTTGCTAAAATACAGTAATTTGTAGATTAAGTCTCTAGAATGCTCTCAGTGTAAAAGGACTGGCAGCTCTGGAATTTATTACCTCACATGAGAAAATGAACAGTAGCCTTTATGCTCTCCCTTCACAGCCATGTTTTTCCTGTGTTTCCTGGAAGGTAATCCAAATATTTCAGAGGTTATTCAGATTCCATAAACTCAGTGCAGTTCCTGTTGATTTATTGGGAGGTTAACACCTTTGACTGTGTTCTCAGTGGTGCATTCCTGAATATCTGATACGCTTGAATGCAACTTTAATTCAGAGCTACATACATTTTGAAGAGAGAAATTTTCAAAACAAGGATCTAACAAAGCTCATTTGAGGAAACAGGGCAGGAGTCTGTGGCTCCTGGAGTCAGGGATTCAGAATTAAATGATTGTAGATGCCTCTCTAAATAAAACTGAATTTATCAAAACAAAACTATGGATAGAGCCCCTGAATAGTTCTTGGTGTCTGGTATAAAAGCCTGCCAGGATATGATTTAGCAGATATGGAAGAAAAGGGCTCCCTGTGAAACCAGTTGATTAAAAGCCATTCATAATGTGATAGAGAACTGAATTAATGAAATAATGCCTGAAGTGTGAGAGCTGTTAATATTACTTTAAACAAAACCATCATATAAAATATTCATTAGCACAAAGAAACTTAACAGATAGCATCTAATTAATCTGTTTAGCCTCTAAATGACTAATTAATCTCATTAATATAGTCAACATTTTATGATAGATAAGAGGAATTAATGGCAGTTACGTCCCCTTCCATGTTTAGGGACAGCTGTGAAGTCACAGGAAGCAGATATTTTAAAATACCAACTTTTCCCTGTGTTTGGATATTTCTGGGATGTCTTCATGAAGAAGAAACAAAGAGCAGCAGTGGCCTGGAAGTACAGGGAGTGAGCAGAGCTGCAGGACAGCACAGTCCTTGTAACAAGCTCAGTTTCCATATGGATTTATGACCTTATTATTGAGAGGTCTGGAGCCAAAGATACGGCTCAGAGCTTATACAAGCAAATTGCTTTTCATACTTTCCTTGTTCTCTATATTTAACAGTGATTCTTTACCTATTTTTCTGTCTCAACTTCAGCTGTGCCACGATTCCAAATGATTGAAGCCTTTCTGTACAGTCCAGTCAGAAATGAGATGTGAGTTAGGGTTTAACCATTATGTAGGCTGGACTTGTTCCTGCTGCCATTTTCCACTGATTGTAAGGGAAAAGAAATATCAGAGCTCCACTTAAAAATATTTTTTGGCAAGGAATTTAAAAGTTAGCCATTAAACCCAGTGGGTATTGAAGCAATACATCACAAATCAGCATAATGAGGTGCCAAAAATATGTATGTACCTTGTAAAGACAGCTACCCAATGATTACCTCTTTCAAAAGCAGCTCTATACTGATATCATGGAAGAGAAACTCTTGAATCTAAGGATGATTTGAAAACTAGATGCAGTATTAAGCTTTAAATGTATTTTTACACATTAATATTTTCACAAACTCTATTCCAGTTTCCCATTCAGTGAGTCATTAGAAGAAAAGGACCGCCTTGGGCAAGAAAATGCAGAGTTTTTGTGATTTTTCAACATTTTTTAACTCCTCAAAGATGCTGATTTGGCAAAACAGAGAGGAGATGAAAAATTTCACAATTCAAAATACTTTGTAATTATTGCTGCCTCATAATTATCCCTAAAACTGCTTGGTGCTCATTGTATGCCTTGAAAGAGCCCTTGTTAAAGTTCAGATAATTTTTCATTCTGGGGAGAAGGGAAAGAAGGCAATTCCCTTAGGTGGAACCCAAAATTAATGCCAAAATTTGTCCTCATTTACTGCAGTTTAAACACACTCAGTCATTTCATTATCTCCAGTGGTGTGAGCAATGTCCTGCTTTGCTCTGGATGGAATTAATTCCCACACAGCCTGGGAAGTGGTTTGGGTTCTTTGAATGTGCTGTACTCAATGCAAAAGCAGAAATGCTGTTGTGTCCCTAAGAATCAGAGGCTCAGGAAATAATTGAGTCCCACCAAAATGGTTTTATCCTGCTGCAAAAATAGAGATACTGAACAATTAAGCTCGAGATATAACAACCCTTACAATATAAACAAAATTTCAAGCAAGTAATATTATCACTGACTTCAGTGGAATTATTAACTGGCTGAATTAATCTATGAGTTAATGTGGTTTTTTTGGATCAGAGCCTTAGAAATTTTGACACACCTCTCTCTGTAGGAAGAAAACCTGGATTAGCTAATGTACCCTTGTTCTATTAAAAATACAGCCATTAAGACCTTTAAATTAAATATGATTAGTCAGCTCTGATTTAAACCTCGGTATCTGTAGAGTTTTAATTAGAGTACAGCAAGTGAAACTCATGCAAGTTTTGTTAATGCTGCTGTGCTCAGTGGCCATAAGTGTCAAAACTCATGAAATGAATCTCTCTCTATGGGCAAGTATCCAGAAAACTAAACCAAGAACAAATTAAACAAATGAAATTGTCTCATTATTGATCTGTCATGTAGTTAAAACAAAATGGAACCTCTGTCATACCAAAAAATCTGTTCTCCTTTCCCCAGTAAGTGAATATTTTCTCTGAAATTGCATCAATTCCAAAGGCTAAACTCAGGCAGCTCTAACAAGGCCGAAAGAATCAAAGATGGAATGTATTTCTTAGAAAGCACCATCTGTTATCAGTCTACAAGAGGACTTGTAATTTGTGAAAAACACAAGAGTGCTGTCTGAAAGGGGCTGCTGCTGCTCATCTGCTGCGTGTTTCCAAACACTCGCTGAAAGCATTTCACTTTAATCTGGGAAGCGATCACTAAAGTATTCTGGGCTGCCCTTTAAAAGCAGTGCTGCAGCAATCCTGGGACAGAGAAAAACAGAGACTTATCTATTAACTACTCATTGCAACCCAGCAGCTGCAGAGAGAAAAACTCAAATACACAAGACAAAGCAACTAAGATGCATTATTTCTAGTGGGAGATTTAAAAAAAAATAAAAAAGTTGGGTTTCCAGCAAATATCAATAGCATTTAAAGAAGCAATGAAACCTAATTAATGTGGAATGAAGCTCTCTGATGCCAACCAAGATCTTCTCAAGACCAGTATCATCAAAAGGAGAATAAATATTCTGAGGCAATGAACTGAGATGGGCCATCAGGGTGGCAGTGGATGAGTGTAATCCAAGAGTTGGAATGAACTGATTAGGAAAGAATCAATGAAAAACTGTAGGCAAATACTGAGATATAGGCAAGAGGAAATAAACTGAACAAGGACAGCTTTTTAAAGACTTTTCTTCATGTGCAATGAGCCTGTGACTAAACTAACTTGTTTAAAAGAATATTTTTCTCAAGTCATCTCAACCAGCAACTTCCACAACTTCCTAAAAGCAGGATTGTCTCAATGCTCATAAATACTCATAAATAATATGAGCAGCCTAATATAATTGAGCTCATTGGTTTGACAGAGGAAAGAGAAAACACATTATCCAATGTCAGTATTTGTGGCAACCCAGCTGCAGCCAGGGAGGGGATTATTACAATAAGGCTTTTTAACAGGGGTCTAAAGCTGCAACCAGAGCTAAAACCCCTGTGCCACATCTGTTCCCTCAGGTGTATCCGTTTTACATTGACATTTACAATTTCATTAACTTCACTGGCACAGATTTAGGTGGAAAAAGGGTTTCTTGGCAATTGAATATAAAACACATCGCACTGGAAAGATCTCTCTGTGCAACTCCTAAATATTTCACTGCATCTATAAACACCTGAAAATGTTAGAACCCTCCTGGCCATGAACCAGGAGTGATTTAAACTTGACAGGACAGCCTGGCATCTCCTGTGTCCTTGTGTCCTGACCAGCCCTTCTGGTGCCAAAGTGCAGCCTGAGTGGAGCCAAAAAACACTGTGTAACAGTGAGATATTTAAGGGTTTACTGCTCTCACATTGGTATAATTTCATTGACATTCATGTAATTACCTCTGATTTCCTCTGGTAAAAGGACACAGAACTGTGTGGAACAGATAGATAGGAGCCTCCAAATTAGGACACAATCCTTTCAAATTAAGCAAAAGTCTCACCACACTCATTTTAGACTGCACACTTTTGCAACACCTTATAAATATTTATGAAGTTCATTAATGGACATATAATATTTGAGCTTTAATTGTTTCAGGACATTAAAACTTAATTTTAATAGAGGTCATATAACTTCTGAATTCCTAGTGTACCAGCTCCAGACCTTTAAAACTTAATGCCAGTGATGGGTTTTCCATCACGGGGTCAGAGGCGTTAGCAAATGTAATTTTCCAGACCCATCTAAAATACCATTAATTCTGTCCTGAGCATATAAAACGATCTGAGTTATCAGAGTCACGGTTTGTTTAACACAGGGCAAATCCTCTCGACTTCCATCTTCTGTTCCTCAAATAAACTTCTCAAGTTGACAAAAGCAATTAAACTAGAACAACACGAAGTCACATCGTTTCCCCTCCCCACTGTTACAGAGGGAGTTGTCTTGCAGTCAGAGTCCGAGTCCCATCTGCCAGGATGATCACAGCTGAGTCAAGGCTCCCCCTCAGCACCCAGCCTGCAGGCATAACAAATGCTGAGCCCAAGGAGTGACAGCACTGAGTGACAGTTTCAGAACACTTTGTTCGAATTTTTTAGTATGAAAGGTAGATACTGCATAATTAAAACTGAAGTTAAATTTTTAGGAAATTATTTCTGTTTCTTCATGTAATTAATTTAGATTGTAATAAAACTTTTTAAAAAAATAAGATCACTGTTTCAGTTTTTTCTATGTGAATCAATTTAACTTTCAGTTTAAAGCCTATGTTATAATTTCGAAACTGACAAAAGGAAGAGTCAAAATGTAGAAGTGTCTGTTTAGTTTAAAATCCATTTCTTGCTTTTTTAAAGGAAAACTGTTATCCCCAAACTGGTGACTCCACTATTGATACAAATGCAGTCCTGACCCAGAACAGAAAGCCTATCAGGGTACACTTCAAGGTTCTAGGAGGTGTCTAAGACTCACAAAAGTCTTTTGTAACCATCCTATACTATCTCTTGTTTCATCCTCTTTCTGTGAGTGTGGTTTCTGTATGTCTGAAAAAGACAGAGTACAAGTCAACAGTGTAATGGCAGATTGTTCCTGGAAGTTGTAACAACCTTTCTCACTTTTATTATAGGCTTCCTGTACATTTTAACTGATCCTGTAAAGATTTGTGCACTTGTGTCTGCCTCACACACTGCACAAGGATTTCGGGGCACTTAACCTTTGGGAGGGCATGAACAAGAATCCTCAGGGAGGAGAAATCCAGGTGAAAAAGCAAAAGCAGGCACTGGAGCTGAGCTCTGTGCCAGAGCCAAGATTTCACTGATAACCAGTTTTATTCCTCCACGCAGCCAGTAATTGTTGTGCCACAGCAGTGCCTCTTCTGAAACGAGGTAAATCTCATCCCCCTTGCAGATGGCCCTACAGCAGCCTTGCTTTCCATACTGAAGGGCCACTGTAATTCAGAGGGAAGTCTGGCTGACAGATAAGAAACAAAGCAAGACAGATACCATCCTGAAAAGTAACAACCATGATTACTTTAATGGAGCATTTAAAAAAAAAAAGGAGTCTTCAGTCTTCACTCTAATGGAGCTGCTTCAATAAATGTATTCAGGGGTTGTATTTAATTGAACTCTTAGGATTTGGCTGCATTTGGAAGTTTACCAAAATAGCTAGTCAAGAATAATTACCAGGCTAGGCTCTCTAATTGAGATTTAAAATGTCCTTTTCCTATTTAGTATAACCTATGCTGGAATTATGCCTGAAGAGCTGTTTTGGAAGGATTCTGAGAGTAGATAAATCTTTATAATTATGGAAGAGCCGCATAATGTAATACACAAGGACCAGGCAAAGATCATCCACACCAAAAAAGAAATTTCAGATTTGTAATAGAGAGTTAAATATGAGTTGTGAGTTAAAAGAAAAACTGAGATATGGCATCTCACATATCTCAGGTCTCTAAAGAAGTTTTAAAACCTATTAGTTTTGATTTAACCACATTTAGAAGATTTCATTAATACTTGGTAATTGCCTCAAGATGACTTGATTTTCACTTTGTCTACAATTGCATTCATTCAGTTTGGCTACCAAAGTTCTTTTCCTGGAATGTGTTAAAACAAATACCTTGAAATATTACTATGTTTTGTACTGAGAACACATCCATGTGGCATTTATAGACCATTCTTCCATAACTGAGGCAGTGCTGTATCAGTGAAAAAGAAGTAGAATCCATATCTCAGTGTCTCCTGGAGACAGAATAGCAGAGGCCAGTGCAGGAGAAGCAAGTGCAGGACTCAGAAAATGATGCTAAATAGCCAAAGAATGCTTAAATTCTGGCAAAGCAACTGAGGGGAGCGGTTTTAGGGCATTTTAGTCCTGTATCACTCATGGATCTTCTCCTCATGCCTGAGAACACCAAGGAGAGTTCACCCCTTGAGACGTCCTGAGGTTCTTCTCTCTGGCTGGAGACTGTGACTGTGTGAGAAGCAGCAAAGAGGGGGCAACAGCAGAATGGGAGAGCCAGCACACTGGGAGCAGCCCTGCAGACCAGTGAATTTAATAGGCACCCAGATGCTACTTTAGGGTGTAATTCTGTAAATATTTTGAGTGCTCTGTCACTCCTGTTAATTTTTTCAACACTTTAGAGGGTTTGGGGAGTTTTATGAGATAGTGAAGAGGAATAGCAGATTATATCTGTGTGGCCAACCCATCAGATCAGGGCAACAACCTGTGCCAGTTTTAGCAAATTGTGTCCTCTCAAATGCACATTACACACAATTATAGACACAGCTGACTTTGGTGCTTGGCAGGAGACTAAATACAAGCTTTACAAGAAGGAAGCCAGTAGGAATTCTGGGTGCATGTCTCCTTTTCTATGGATGATCACTGGCTCATTTAAGCCTGCAGGACTCTAATGCATAAAGTCCATTTTGGAAAGAGTAGTGACCCTAACAAAGGCCAATTAAGTGCTGCCACTTTTTGTAGCAGTCCTCTAAAGCTCTGAAATAAAAAGTCACCCATTTCCTTATTATTCTACTTAAGTTTTCCTTTTCCTTTCAGGAAAATCAAGCCCTGATGAACAGCCAGAATGAGAAACAGAAGTTTTCTAGAAGCTATGGGACTAATTTCCAGCAGCTGGGTCTCTGCTAAACGTGACCAGCCCCAAAATGCTGCCCCATCTGCCAGCTGGATGTGAGCAGCTCAGCTCATCCCAAAACACGTTGCATCACTGCACTGCTACACTCCTAACACAACTCTGGAAAAGCCTTGGCTGCCTATTTCTGTTTTTGTCATACTGCAATGAAACTATGCAGCAACAGTCCCGACCATGCAAAGGAATATTCCCAGCTAGTATAAATCAGGGTTATTTCACAAAAGGCAATGAACTGAAGCTGGTTTATGTCTCTTGCAGCTGTAGATCAAAACAGTATTAGCGTGAAACCTGCTGCATGGAGCTATTTAGAATTATTTGTGAAGTGCCTAATCCCCAGAAGCTTCTTTTCTGGTTATTAATCACAACGTACTTGTTATCCTGATCTGCTAATAGAGCTGCTGAGTAAGGACTGCAATCCTAGTGCAGAATTCTGCCTTGCCTTTTCATATTGCACACTGTTTTATTAGTTAGCTTCACAGCAATTAAGTGAAGTCAAACAAACCCCACTTTAATGTTATATTAACACAAACAGCATTGGAAATCCTGTGACCCACTGAGGTTCTAATAAACCATTGCTTATATATCTGCAAATATGTGACTGTAGATGTTTGATCATCACTTGTTTTGACCTCTCTAACATTCACTCCCAGACACACAAGAAATTTCAAGTTTTTCAGCTTTCCCCTTTTTAAAAATCTAGATCATCTTGGGAATGAGATCAGAAAATTCTGGTCATTCTTGGAATTACTCCTGTTTATAAAATGCCAGATCACCACAAACCATATTGATGGTTATGGCAACTGATTGAAAAATAATTGGAAGAAATAACTTTGCACACTACGTAGCTGACAGAACTTGACCCTCAAATTTCAGTGTCATCACAAGAAATTGCATTTTGCAAGACTGCCATCACTGCCGGGCAAACACACTCTCAGTGCTGGAAAGGGACATTTATTCTCTGGCTTGTGAAGTGAAGACATTTCCCTATGAAGTCCCAACATCTTTCATCTTTCTCCCACAATTCTGGACTAGTTAGATTATTTGAAACTTCTTTCTTCTAAATGGGACGTTCCTTTATACCCACACAACTCTCTGTGGGTTCTGGCATAAGAGTGAAGATAACCTGAGAGTGCTACAGTGTAACAAGGTCCTACAAACAGGCACTCAACTTGAAAATAATACTGAATTAACAGAAACTGTTCTCTTGGATCCTTCCCCCCTTTACTACTAATTTTTCCATTGCTGGCATGTCTTCATTTCAGAGCTGATATAACAGTATATTAAAGATATTATTTAATTCTCACATTTTCCTTATTCTATAACATTAGACAGGGGTTTTTTATATGTTATTAACTATTGTGTGATAATAATCTGAGCCTGCCTGCAAGGATTTTTACATGAAGTCATAGGACATAATAGAATGTAATTTTAAAAATATGGTAATATGAAGAGTAATGTTTCAATATTTCAATCCATTACATTCACTTGGCTGGCTTAGAGAACAAACTATTTTCTTGCAATTGGTGTATTCATCTTTCTGTAATGCAAAGCACTCACATTTGGTCCTTGGAATCTTTTGTGCTGTCCTGATTTTGGCTGGGATAGACTTAATTTTCTTCCTAGCAGCAGGTGTGGTATTGTGTTTTAGTGTGAGGATGGTGCTGATAACACACTGATGTTTTAGTGACACTGTCAGGAAAACAAAGCCCACATCTGCAATGAATTCTCCACTCACAGTTGTTTCTCCATGGAACCTGGGCTCCTGTTTTTGTGCACAGTGAAGCCTTTGTGCATTTGGAAGCTATGCCACACATGCAGAATAAAAACACCTCACTCACCCAGGTATTACTGAAAACAGAGTACCAGGAAAAAGCTGAGGAGAAGGTGAACATCTTATTTTGATGGTGTGACCATCCTCTAAAGCCCTTTTCATGCTTCCTGAGGCTTTGGGACTGGTATGCTGGCTGATCTCCTAAAGGATGGATGTGCAAAGCAGCTTTCCTGTGGCACTGAGCTCTCTGGCTGACACTTCAATCTGGAACAGTTCTGTGCCAGAAAGGGCAATTTCTCACTTTGGCAAGCGGGAAGGCACAAGGATGTAGGAAATGGAAACGTTTACCTGACACAAATCTCTAAACACAAGCACAGAGACGTGTCCTGGACAGAGGCCGGAGGGGTCACAGGGCCTGGAGGGGTCACAGAACCCTCAGCCCTGCACCAGGACAGGACCATGGACAGCTCTGTCCATCATCAATGACCAAGGATTCCCCAACCCAGCAGCACAGGCAGCACCACACCTTGCCCTTGGCCGTACAGTCTGTCCCAAAGCTGCCAATCATCACCTCAACATGAGAAAAGGGCTTTTCCTGGGCATCAAACTTCAATCTCTCTTCTAGAATTTCACTGCTGTTCATCATGAACACAGAGAATGAACTATTCCTGTCCAAATTGCAGCACAAAGACTGCGTGAGGTTTTTCTTTAATAGTTTTGAGGGGTTTTGTATTCTGGGAAATCCCTCAATTTGCTTTTCCCTGTTAAAGCATATCTGGATTTATTTCTTTCCTGGCACTTGTATCTTACTTTGCAGCACGACCTGTATTATTTTTACATATTTGTTATTCTTCATGGCATTTGCTCTTAGTAACCTGGACTTGTATTTCTCTGCCTTTTCATCTTTTTTTTACAGGTCAACAGGGAATTTAGTTGCCTATTTCCATATCTTTTGCCAGGAGCCTAAAAACATTTATTGAGGAAATAAAATAATCATCCAGTTCAGCCCTTTTCTTGCAGTGTTGCCTGTTCCTGGTTCCTCACAGCCACCTAGCACTTTATAAAGTTTGTACTACAGCCTATCCTCCACAAGTTAGAACACAATTTAACAAATGATTCTGTACCAACTACTACAGCAAAAAAATAAAGCTCCATTTACTACAATTCCTTCAATTCTTTTTATTATCGACATTGACATCAAATAAAAAATGAGATGATTCTAACCATTGACTTTTTGTAGCCTTATATAACATCTTTCTCTCTCTCCCATTTTATATCTATTCTTGAGTAATTTCTCTTTTACAGATCTGTTTCCAAACGTTCTTCTTCCATCTAATTCAAACCAAATGACTGGCTTGGGCCTAATCACTTCTCCCTCAATTTCTTTAATAATGTATGGATTGCATTTGGTTTTTAAGCTTCCTGTTTCAATATGCATTCCCAAACAGAACTGTTTAATAAAATATTTCCTGTTCTTAAGGCAAAGTCCTGCTCCAGGCTCCTGATTTCAGAATATTAGGATAGAAAATATCCAAAACTGCCACGTCTCTGCAAGTAAACAGAAATTTCTAGAACCTGAGGGCACTCAAAGTGATACAGTTTTGTTTATATAGTCTCAATTGCCCTTAAATCAACATCTTATATCATATTTCTTCTTTCTTTTCAATCTTCTATTTGATCAAACACTTGATTATTTCTGATGGGATACTGTAAATAGTTTCATATCCTCAAATGAAGATGTGATTGTTACTGCCAGCATGAGATGAAGCATCACAGACTGAACTTCATGACTTTTTAGCAAAAAAAAAACTATTTTTACCTTATTCCCTCCAAAAGAAAGACATAACAAATGTAGTTAACTATGTTAATATCTTTATAATTCACTAAAAAAACTGATTAAAAGAAAGCATGTGTTCTTGTTAGCAGGATGAATGTTGAAAAACCATAGTGCAAGTTGCAGGGATCTCCCTCTATTTTGTGTGAGGACAGGTCAGTAAGATTTGAACCAAAACCTATTAATCCATCTCTGTAGTTTATATTCTTTTCATTCCCCTATTTTATTTAATCTGGTGGTATATCTATATATTTATATTGATATTTATAAAAACAAGTATGAGCTGTGATCTTCTTTAATATATGTGATTTTGGGGTCTGTACTCAAATCTGATTGGAGTGAGTTCTTCACACTCTTTTTTCCAACATATTTTCTGACTATTTCCTTCTCCCCATCACTTCTCTCTGCCCATGTGCTCAATGCCATTACAACCTCAAAGAGTCACCAACTTTGCTGAGCTGTTTGGCCCCTGACACATCTGTATATGGCCCAAAAATCTAAACTAGAAATGAGCCCACACAATATCCAAACATATTCTGCTTGTTGACAAAAGCATTCTTTCCTTCTTTCATAGCCTCCAGTCTTGACTATGCATTTATTAATATATAGGAATGTTTCATACAGACTAGCAATTTTTTGGATGCTTGGGGAGGGGATTAACCAGAGGAAGCATTATGCTGATGCAAACTCATTTAATGCAAGGTTAAATGTATTTGTTTCCATCTGCTCTGTTGGCAAAAAGGCTTTAAGGCAGCAAAGCCAGAAAAAGTCACAGAGCAATCATCATAAAATCTCACTGACACTAACAAGGGCTAGGAGCTTCACTGGATTGAAAATATCCTGGTACCTTTCACACAACGTAATGCCACTTCTTCAAGGAAGAATTGTGGGGTGGGTTTTGTTGGCGCTTTTTTTTTTTTTCCAAAATAAAGACCTGAATTGTTTTAATTTATTTTAGGAATGAAAAACACACATCTGAAAAACTCCATTTGCAGCATCCAGTACTCAGTTTAAATTACTGTCCTTTTCAAGGATGGAGCTTTCCATTTTATGCACACCAAGAGACACCATTAAAATCACAGGAGCTGCCCACATTCGCGGGGAGCTGGAGGAATCCACCACAGAATAATTTTGTCTCATTTGCTGGCTCTCAGGAAGGTGATTAGCTCTGAGAACAAGCACGGTGCAACTGGAAAAGTGTATTTCTTTATTCCCTGGTCTCCATCATCCTGCCTGTCAGGGAAGTTCCTTGGCAGTGACTGTCACTCAGGCTGGGCTCTGCAGTCACAGGGGACCCCACAAGATGTCAAAGCTTTGACCTCAACACCACAGTCTGAAAGAATTAACAGGAAAAAAGCCATCTGCTGATCACTTCACTAATTACCTGGAGTGATTGTTATTGTCTTCACCTCTCTCCATGTTTAAATGCATTTTCCTGGAAATGTAATTTATCTGCTGTTTGGTGACACCAGCCTGGATCACATCCGAAAGGATACGACAACTGGGAAGCAGCAGCTCCAGAAATGCGGTGCAAGAGCTGTGAATCGGAGTGTGTGAGAGATAAACCATGCTAACTGCTGCCTTTGGCTGCTAAAATGTGTGTGAGAGCTTCCAGATTCCTGTACTCATCACTGGCACAGAACTCAGTGGTGCTCCTCATTTCTCAGTACATCAACAGCAAAAGTCTGGTTCACTGCTGCTTTGCCTTGGGGGTTCTGGATCATTTACCATTGTCTCAAATTTCACAAAATTTTCCTTAAATTTTTTTCTCTTTCATGTGAAAACCAATAAAAAGGAGATATTTCACGAACAAC
>VZTH01016313.1:269096-307589 GCA_013397815.1 Aleadryas rufinucha
GGGCTAGGAGCTTCACTGGATTGAAAATATCCTGGTACCTTTCACACAACGTAATGCCACTTCTTCAAGGAAGAATTGTGGGGTGGGTTTTGTTGGCGCTTTTTTTTTTTTTCCAAAATAAAGACCTGAATTGTTTTAATTTATTTTAGGAATGAAAAACACACATCTGAAAAACTCCATTTGCAGCATCCAGTACTCAGTTTAAATTACTGTCCTTTTCAAGGATGGAGCTTTCCATTTTATGCACACCAAGAGACACCATTAAAATCACAGGAGCTGCCCACATTCGCGGGGAGCTGGAGGAATCCACCACAGAATAATTTTGTCTCATTTGCTGGCTCTCAGGAAGGTGATTAGCTCTGAGAACAAGCACGGTGCAACTGGAAAAGTGTATTTCTTTATTCCCTGNATGAGAAACACACATCTGAAAAACTCCATTTGCAGCATCCAGTACTCAGTTTAAATTACTGTCCTTTTCAAGGATGGAGCTTTCCATTTTATGCACACCAAGAGACACCATTAAAATCACAGGAGCTGCCCACATTCGCGGGGAGCTGGAGGAATCCACCACAGAATAATTTTGTCTCATTTGCTGGCTCTCAGGAAGGTGATTAGCTCTGAGAACAAGCACGGTGCAAGTGGAAAAGTGTATTTCTTTATTCCCTGGTCTCCATCATCCTGCCTGTCAGGGAAGTTCCTTGGCAGTGACTGTCACTCAGGCTGGGCTCTGCAGTCACAGGGGACCCCACAAGATGTCAAAGCTTTGACCTCAACACCACAGTCTGAAAGAATTAACAGGAAAAAAGCCATCTGCTGATCACTTCACTAATTACCTGGAGTGATTGTTATTGTCTTCACCTCTCTCCATGTTTAAATGCATTTTCCTGGAAATGTAATTTATCTGCTGTTTGGTGACACCAGCCTGGATCACATCCTAAAGGATACGACAACTGGGAAGCAGCAGCTCCAGAAATGCGGTGCAAGAGCTGTGAATCAGAGTGTGTGAAAGATAAACCATGCTAACTGCTGCCTTTGGCTGCTAAAATGTGTGTGAGAGCTTCCAGATTCCTGTACTCATCACTGGCACAGAACTCAGTGGTGCTCCTCATTTCTCAGTATATCAACAGCAAAAGTCTGGTTCACTGCTGCTTTGCCTTGGGGGTTCTGGGTCGTTTACCATTGTCTCAAATTTCACAAAATTTTCCTTAAATTTTTTTCTCTTTCATGTGAAAACCAATAAAAAGGAGATATTTCACGAACAACTATTTTAAAATTCTCTTTCCTAGGAAATCAGATGGTTTTTTTATTGCTAGTGAATTTTTTACAGGAGAAAAAGAACTTTTAAACAGCTCTAAGGATGGGGCTTTTTCACAGTAATATATCTCCATCTGCTTGTGCAGTTTATTTTATATCACTTTGTGTCTGTTTAGCCATGGCACAGTTTAAGGGGCTGTGTTGTGCTACTGTCAGTTGGTTTGCTGGCCAATAAACCCAGAATGTCCCACATGGTGGAATCTAACAGTGATCACCAGTTTATGCTTGAATTTTGAAATTAAGAAACAAAAATAAATTACCTGAACATCTGAGCCCACTATTTCAATGCTAATGGCAACAGAAACGGCAAATATGGACCAATGACTCATTTTAAGGTGTTGACATTTCAAGAACAAAAAATTCCTTCAGATTTGTGATTTCTTAGAGACCTTTGTAATTTTTCCAATGAAAAATTTCTGTAATTGAACTGAAAGGCAGAATGTTAAATACTGTGTGATGTGTATATATATCCTGAAACTGTTTCAAGTCTGTGCACCCATCCTGTCTTCTATAAAGTACATTTTCTCCCATATCTACCACTCTTGCTGATATTAAAACCATGTCCACAAGGCTCCATCCAGAAAGAACTGGATAACAACCCAGTTCTGCTATTGACTGAAGCTTTAAAGCTGGTTCTTTTTTGGTTGTTTCTGAGCTTCTGTTTAATGCTGATGGCTCATTTTTGAGGTTTTGTTTGATGTTATTGGGTTAGTTTGAGTATGTTACAAGTAAATTTTGCTGGGTGGCACAACCTGCCCTAGAAATATCAATAACATAATAGCTGGGGGGAAAACCAGCATGTTATTCCTGCAGTACTTATAAAGTAGAAACAAGTAATTTTTATGTGCTTTAGCTAAATGTAAGTTAAAGAGAAAAGCACCGCTTTTATTTACTGGAATATATTAAAGAACAGACCATGGTGCTGAGAAGTTCAGCTGTAGCAAGTGATGTGAACATATGCAAACACCATGGCAGGGACACCGAGTGTTTCTCTGATTGGATGAATTCCCTGGGGAATATCCTCTTTTTCTGAGGTGGGATGGTTAATATTGGCATTAAATTTAAGCAGTGTTCAACCTAACAGGGTGCCTTTGCTTGGCTCTGTGTACTTGCACAGCAGGAGATCAACCTCACTGCAACAAATATTTCTCATTTCCAGTGAAACTGAGGAATTCCAGCCACAGGACAAGGCTGTGCAAAGCACTGTAGAGACAAAGAGAAACAGTCCCAGGTAGCACTGTAAACAAACAGGTGAAAAGTGGGAGTAGGAAGAGCATAGAAGCATTTAGATGATTTATCCGGCATCATGCAGCAGGTTAAGGAGCTCTTGTGGGTAAGATGCAGATTGTCTGACTCTCATTCTTATCCTGACAACCACATGCTGCTTTTCCCAAACCCACAATCTCTACCACGTCACTCTGCTTGTTTACCAGTTTAACTTCACACCCATGAGTTACAGAAACTCTGTCTTTCCCTTGTGCACTGCCAAACATGAGAGCTGTAGATGGATTAATGGATGTGAAAATAACTGCAGCAAATAGAGTTGAATTACTTCTAAGAACAGGATTGTGTGAAATTCTGAGGATGTAATAGAGTCCCCAGATTTGTGCCAGCTGATGATGTTACCACACAGTGTTTCAGATGTTGAAATTGTGCATAATGCCAGATCATTTGAACTGAACAAAGACTTCACAAGCTTCTCTAATTTTTATGCACCTCAGCTACCAGAAAGTCACAATTCCCTTGGCAACCTGTTTCAGAATTTCACTTGCCTTAGACATAGAAAATTCTCCTAATCTCTATTACTCTTCAGACATGACATAGAAACTATAAAAGAGTTTTCATTTCCCCTGTGGGATGTGAGATCCCAGAAATCTTAGAGCAAGAGATGAAGATGATGGCATCCTTAAGCTGCTAAGACTGAATTTGCTTATACCAGTCCCTCAAGTAATCTAACCTGATATATGGGCCAGAGGAACTAAATTTTTTACATCTCCCATTTGCACAGAAAACATTTATACTAGTAAATAATTAATTACATGAGATCCTCTTGGCAATTTTTATTATTAATTTAGTTATTAAATTATATTTAATTTAATAACTAATTTAATAGTTATTGCGTGTCTTGGCAAATAGCAAACAATTAACCAAGGGCAAGCCGAATTTCAGTCTGAAGAATTTGGGGTCTTTAAGTCCTCACCAGAAGAGCTCCAAGGTAGCAGAACCCATCAAGACAACGCTGTTGGAGGGAGGTGTCTCCAGGTAGTCCCAATCTGGCTGCACATCCCACTGCTGCTGATACCAACATTATCTCTATTGCTGTACAAATTACCAGCTTTGTTATGCTAAACAATCACTTTATTTTGGTAATGTAGGCATAATTCTGGATTAATTAGCTCAGACTTAATCAGACCTCAGGGAAAAATAAACTGAGAACACACTGACAAACAAGAGTGATTGAGACTGCAGAGTTGCAGGCATTTGCTAATAATTGTGTAGATTGAACTTCCATGATCGCTGATGCTTTCACGTTGAAAAAGGGATTTTCTGCCATTTCTTCTGTCTTCCTGTGCCTAACTTTCTGAGGGGAAGAGTGAAAAATTGAAGGAATTCTTAAAATTTGAAGATTGTTGTGAGTTGCCACACTTAGTTCAAACCAAAAAGAGGGTGTAGCTGTGAATCTGAACCCAGACTGTGCTTTTTCAGTTCCAGACTGGTTCCAGTTTCTCTCTCTGCTCTGCACATCAGAGTTTGGTAGATGTCAACATTTTCTAAGCATCAGCTATTACAAAATCCACCTCTGAGCTGCTTCCAACAATTGCTAAGAAGTGGCAGAACTTTCCTCAGTGAAAGAATTCCATCACCTTTTGAAGCCAGTTAAAACTCAGTGCTCTTGCCTGCCCACCTGCTTTCTCTTTCCCTTCCACACTCTTTAAGTCAATACTTAATTCTCCAAGGTAAGTTTTCAAACAAGCAAAAGAAAAACAAATTATCTGCTATGAATACACTGGGACTTATCAGTGTTTTTTATTTTTGGGTGATTTTTTTACCGCAACAAAAACTAATTGCTCCACAGTCCAATTGCCTGGAGCCTTTTACCTTGTGAAACCTCTGTTATTAAGTGGTTCAGTTGTCAGAAGGATTTAATCCCTAATCAGTCTTTGCAATCAGATCGTGCAGGCTGCCAGACAAGTGCTTGGTTTTAATTCACTGCATTTGGTGTTGATGTGTGTCTGCAGCAGATGCAGCACACGGGGAGCAAACAAAGCTCCATCTGGGACACCTCCCTGCATTTCAGCTCTGCTGCTGCCTCATGAGCAAACCACGGGTTTGCCTCGTTCTGCTCTCCCAAATGGTGTTTCCAGAGTTGCCCTAATTAGTAGATGGGATTGTTATTAACTTAGATTTTGTATGATTTTAACTTTCCTTGGAAGCCTAAACAAAGGCAATGTGTAACAGTATTTTTCCAGCCAAAGTATAACATTGAATTTGAAAAGCTCTTTAACCTTCTATTTGTGCTGTCCTGATATTTACTATATTGCTCACTACTTGTCAATAAACATCATCATATCCCCACACACACACTTTATAGCATGGACTGGACCATTTCAGTATCCAACTCTGGGCATTCTGGCTCATCTGCCTTTATGCAGTTCATAAGAAAACATTTTTAATCAAGAACATGTGCTTTACCCAGGCTCAAATACAAATTGGTGTTTCTTCTTCAAGTCCTTCCAACTCAATTGGCCCATATCAAATACATTTCTCTCTCCTGATCCTACAGCTTGCTCTTGAAGTTAATCCCTTAAACTTTAAATCCCTTTCTTCAAACAGTAGAACATCTGAGTCCACAAAAGAATCTGAAGGCAAACATGGAGTTGAAAGCAAAGAAGCTTGCACAGCTGTGTGCCACATTTCCTTAGCTCAGATGGTCTTAGAGAGAGGTTGGGGCACAAACATTATGAAGAGCATTTTCTGGTGGAACCACTCAGGCAGATGATGGATTTAGATCTTATGTAAAAATTCTTTCTAGCATATAGAAACTAAAAAAAAAAAAAAAAACAGAAAACAAAAGCCAAAACCAACCCAAACAAATGAAAGAAATCAACCCAAAAATTTAGCACTGAATCTGCAGAGAACCTGAAGAGATCCTGGTGAACCTCAGAAGTATAAATTCTTTGCATCAGTCTCCTCAAAATTTCTGCTCCTCCAAGACCAGAAGCATTCATGAGGTGGATGTGACTCTACTGGAAGTTTATTGTTCCTTTCACTTTGAATTGTTTTAATATAACATACAGCCCTAATTCAGATGCAGTTTATTGTCACCACAATGATGATGAACTGTACAAGTGTCAAGCTACTTTGAAAACTGAATCTGGTTTGCTTTCAATTAGTAGGGTTTCTATCCTGTTCTGAAATCAGCTTCAGTTCTGCATGTAGTGATTGCCTGTTATCAACATTTGAGAGATAAATATATATATTAATATATATTCCCAGTCCACTGTGTCTATTCAAAATTCTGTGAGTCAGTCAGCAAAACTATATATTTTGTTTTGAATTATTTCTACAAGAAGGTGTTTTCTTCTTTGTAACAAAAGCCAGTTCAGGGCCACCCATGATTTACTACACTGTGAAAAAAACAGACAAAAATATTGCATCAAAAAAATCAAAAATAGATGAAAAAGTTTAAATCAATGGAAAATAGATCAAAAATACTATACCAGCTGTTTTCAAGGAAAACAGCTAACAGTGCTTTAAAACCTAAAGGTTTCGCTGCGATTTAGTGTCTATTTGAAATTCACTGTAAACAACAGCGAAACTTCCACAAATTTTACTCAGTATCAGATACAAGTAGACAAGGACATGTAATTGCATCCACAGCTGATGGTTTGTGGAAATGAAAGGAACAAATCATGTGCCTCATTCCCCCAGAGGCACTGAGAGAATAAAGTACTTTTGCTCCCAGACTTCATTGTTAGTTATGAACCACTGGCCCATCCTAATGGATACCTGGCACTCTTTCCTTACAGGTGAAGCTCTTTTCTACAAAGTGAAACAACATTTCCTGAAATTTCCATTATTTCTGCTCATTGAACTTGTGTCAGGACAAAGGAAATTAATTTAATCTTTAATTTGAAATTAATTTAGTAATTTCAGCTTAACAGGGAAGAGATCCATACAGGCTGTAACTGGCAATTCATGCTGTTTCCTTGTGCTCTCTCACACCTCTGCTACAGCTTAATCTGAGCTTCTCTCTGGGAAGGTTTCTCTTCCTTAATAAGCATCCCTGACATCCAGTCTGGTCTGTGGTGTGATTTGAATAACAACCTTCAGGATGGGCACCTATGGCCCCACTGAGCTGTGAAATGAATCAGACACAGAGAACAGCTTTTCTGTCATCCTGGCATGAATCAAAAACGCCTCAGTCCCCAGCTGCTGACAGACATAATTTATCCTTGAGAATCTGGGGGGGAAATGCTGGTGAACACACAACTGTCCCTCAGGAACCACGGCACAGCCACCAGAGCTGAAAAACCTCAAGTATCAAACTTCCCTTTTTGGATGCTGCTACAGGAAAGGGGGGAAAGGATGTTGGTGTTTAAACTTCTGGGAGGTGGAAAAACTTGCTTCCAAGTTGCTTCTTATTATAAAAAACTGCTGGCAAAAGGCAAATTTCTGTCTGGATTGGAATGCCTGGGTGCCAAATGTTGGGATGGTGATTCCTGCAGCCTGATGGGCTGGGATTCACTCAGGCATTAGGAAGGAACAAACTGGCAGAGTTGCAGTGAGTGGGCTCAAAACCACCATCCACATGAAACCTTAAGAACTTTTGCCTGGTGTTTAGCCCTGTGCTTCCTTAATTTTAACCTTTCAAAAAAGCAAATTTGAAAGATTCCCCAAACCTTACTCCATAATTGCCTGTGGATGTACCATTTTCTTCTAGCTTGCCTCTCCTCCACTCATTTTTTTCTTAAATCTTTTGAAGCCTCATACTTTGAGTCACTAAGAGATGAAGAATACAATTATTTCAGAGAGAATAGAGAGCAAGGTGAGAAAAAAGGTGGGCCGCATTACACGTTTATGGACCCATGGAAACATGTGAAATGAGTCACTGTTCATGAAACTGAGTGATCACAAAGGGATGAGATACAAGGAAGAGGAGGAAAAGTAGTTGAAAATGCTAGTGTGTTAACTGAAACCTATTAAAAACCTACTTTAAAGTAATTAACAATGACTACAAAACCAGTCAGACTGGGTAGTACTGTAATTTTTGAAAAATTGTCTCCCACACGAGTACAGTCATTATATGATCATAACCCAGCACGAAAAACACCACCAGCGAAATTCCCAGAGGAACATAAAATCACTGCCAGCTAACAGCATTCAGGTTGCTCCTGGCAAAGGTAGAAATTGGATGCAGGGAATAGGATGATTACAGCTTCACCTTTCAAAAAGTTCACGTTGATCCCTTATATTTTCTCAATTTCTGTGTATTGAATGTTTGCTGCTGTTCTTTAATAATCTCAAACACACATTGCTTTGGGGGTTTTGAGCAATTTCCAGTGCTCAGTTGTATTTACAGGCTACATTTACACAGCTCTGGGGGGTTAAACTCAAGCATTAATCAGTTTTAAACTTTGAAACCTTTTCCACCAGGAATTTGGATTAATGCATTTCATGCAAACTGTTCCTTGCTTAACCAGCATCAGATGTTATCTTATTTTTTAATAAAGAGGGACTTCAAGAATATTCACTGAAAACACAATGTTTCCTACTTTTCTCTGTCAGGATATGGACTCTGCTGAGGAAGGAGCTGACACAACCACTGAGTTAGGAATAATGAATATCTAATCTTGTGAATGTCAACAGAAATAATCTGAAGAAAAATTGTAACCTTTAGACTGAATTTAGATTTCTAGAACAATTTAGGGGGAAAAAAAAAAGCCAATCTTTTTGGTTTTGTTTTAAAAAATAGACAACCGAGACTGGGTAAATTCAATACGGTTCTATGGCTCTAATTTTGTTAATAACAAAGTCATTAATGGAGCCTAACCCTGTCTCCCTCATCTCCCCATGCCTGGGCTCTGAGACACAGGCATTTAACTATTCAAGTCATGGTAAATTTGCTGTATCTGGAGAGAACCTAGAACACACTGAGCTGCTGGGAAACCCTTTGTGCTTTCCTGGGGAAAAATCACTTTAATTTTCACTGGCATTGACAGATCTGTGTTCAGTCCTTCCAGAAAAATTTTGAAACCCTGAAACTCAGCCCCAGCTGTTGCAGGTCGTTCCAACTTTTAAAAGCCTACAACACTTTTGCACAGCACCTCCTGTATTATTAATGCCATCCATCTTTCAGATATTCATGGTTACAGTGACTGTTCCTTTCCATGACACTTTTATACAGCCTGTTCTACACGAGAGATAAAGAGGCTGCAACTCAGCTGTGTGTTTGTACAGAATAAAGATATTTAAGATCATATTTTTTTCCCTAATGCTGATGAACCAGAAGAACCAAAGGGTTCAGTGGTGTTTTTAAACCTCCTGCATTCAGCCTGCACTCACTGAGGCAAGGAGGAAGTTTGCTCCAAGCCTACAAATGGGTCAGCAAGGCCACAGGGAGGGGAAGTGGTCTGTGCTCAATAAAACACCAGTGGATGGCTCATGACATGGAATGAGAAGGGAATCAGACACCCCACTGGCATTTCTGTGGAATAGGAAGGGAATCAGACATCATCCTGGCATTTTTATGGAATATGAAGGGAATCAGACATCCCACTGGCATTTTTGCAGAATATGAAGGGAATCAGACATCCCACTGGCATTTTTGCAGAATATGAAGGGAATCAGACATCCCACTGGCATTTTTGCAGAATATGAAGGGAATCAGACATCCCACTGGCATTTTTGCAGAATATGAAGGGAATCAGACACCACCCTGGCATTTTTGTGTCACAGCCTGATCCGTCAGCTCAGGGCAATGCAGCGCCAAGCAAATGCCCCCAGCCCTCAACACAGCTGTGCCAGACTGAGTGCTTGTAATTTGCTCTGATCTTTCAAGTTCACTGATATTCAAAAACTTCAAGGATCACAGAATTAAGATGATTTCTTTTGCACTTGTTCCATGAGAGTCTGAGGCAAAGTGGTGAGGCAGAGCATCCCTCCTTCCATGCAGCTCACCAGGCAGACAACAAATCAAGTTATATCCCTCAGACTTGAACACAGAAAAGCACACAGAGCACATGGAGCAGGCAAAAATGCAGCTTTCACATTACTGCCTCCCAAACAGAATGATTGAGAGCTTCCAAAGCCAGACAAAAGTCATGGAAGCAGCAATTAAAAGCTCAGCCCGTGAAAGCCAGGTGGGGATGGGCTTGGGTGGTTTGTCTCACTTCAGGTAGGAGGGACAAGGAGAAATTGAATCTCTCACCAAAGAGAAAGGTAAGAAATTGGCTGCACAGGGGTTTTAACAGCGCAGACAGAAGAATGAGCTCAGGCAGATGTCGTTGTTTGCCCACCTGGGGTTGCCTGGTGCAAAGTGAAACCCCCCCCAGAAGAGGCAGCCTGGGGGATGCCCACAGGAGCACTCAGAGACTCCCTGCCCCAGACTGAGCACCAGGCTGCTTCTGGCACCCACAGCACACCGGGAGAGAGATGTTTCTCTTTTCACTCCTCATTTCCACCTCCAGCTCACACAACAGTAGAGCTCCAGATCTGCCCTCTTTCGAGCTTCAAACAGACAAAAAACCCCACTCTACACGTGTGGCAAAAAAGTGGGGGAGGTTGCTCACCTCTGCTCCTACAGGATGTAAAAGTGCTCTTCAACAATTAAAATGAAAATAATTCTAATATCAAAGGAGACACTACTAATAAAAGATAACAATAATGATAAATCATCATCATTATTATTACTAATAGTAATAATTATAATAATAGCAACAAACTTGCCCTCCATCAGTGCAGGGCAACTTTAGCAAGACTATGAAGATACAAGAGCTGCTAAATTAATTTATATTCATTCTTAGGAGAAAGAAAAGTTTTTGTGAGTTTTTTCTATTGTTACATACAAGTTAAGCAGTTGAAATCAACATGAAGCATTTTGAAATCTTAAAAAAAAGTCCTCAATTGCTCCTAAATGAAACAGTTTTTTCTGCATTTTTGGTCTGCAGTTTGGAGATCAACATTCTTTGTCACTCTGTGAAACATCAGCAATTATTTTCCAACTTAGAAATTACTTGAAAGAGGGGTGCCAAGCTCCATCCATCAGCCACTTTCTGTCCTGACTTTACTTCCCATGGGCTTAAGTAGTAAAGTCTATTTCCCCTACAGGAAAAATACTAGAAAATACGGGGACAAAGATGAAGTCTCATAGTTGGCTCAAATTTGTCAAGATACTTAATGAGTCTTTTTTTTGTACTTTGACTCCCCCATCTTTACCATGAGCTGCTTAATAAAGCACCTGGGATCAGCTTCCAGGCACAATCTGTACTCAGATTTTACCCAGATTGATGTGTTTACTCAGCACACTGAACTAATTAGAACTTAACTTGCCTAATTTCTTCTTCAGAAACAAATCTGACTACACACCTCCACTTTCAAAGCATTTTAGAGGCCAGTAAAAGATTTTTAGAGGTTTAGTTGGTTAAAAAAGCACCTCTCCTAGGTAAATTATGTTCCTCTGTGATGCATAATGAATGCAGTGGTGTTCACTGCAATAAACCATCCAGGTCTATAAACTGAATGTTGCTGAAATGAATTATTTTCTAAATTCCAATTCTTAAATCCAACTCTAATATGTCTCCAAATACAATCTATCTTATAGAGATTTTAGCATACATCAGTATATTTAAATATCAGAGTAAGTTCTGTTACAGCTGCCTTTCCATCTGTCATAGTTTCTGCTGAAAGGCAGAATATTAATAAATGACAAACCAACCTCAAAAACGTTTCTAAAACACACACACACTCTCAAAAGGGCATTATCAAGATTTATTTATAGATTCAGTGACAAAGCTAAGCAGGAACTCACATTAATTCCTAAGCACTGAGTTTTATTTCCCCTGTGGATGCTTGGGAATGCCTTCAGTGCTCCAGGCCTGGTAACAACCCCAGGATATTCTGCATTTCCACCCAGCATGGGCAGTACTTTGTGGGCTACCAATAACAGGTTTGGGGACTCAAACTCCAAAAGTTATTTGGTCACTGGTGTGTCCCAGGCTCAGTGGGACTCAGGACCAGGTACCCAGCACAATTATCACCCAAATCCTACATTCTGCACCAGATTTACTGTGCTAATAAAGGAACTTGCAAAGGAACACCAGGAAAAGATGAGCTGAGGTTCTTAATCCCAAAATCCATTTGTGTTTTGATATAAGCATCAACATCTTCTCCATAAACCTCTGCTGCTGCTGGGCATCAGATGCTGAGCAATTCAGAAATGCTCCCCACCTCACACCTGTATTTTTCTTTCTTAAACTGATAGAGAAGTGCATTTAAGGCAGTACCTATTAAATGTATCCCAAAGGATTGCACATTTTTTTATTCCAAGGAATTGTACCTGAGAACTTTCATTTTTCATCTGTAGCTTTGTAAAGCCGACATTCTGGAGATGTTTGCAAAACAGCTACTTGAAAGCCACTCAAAGCTCACACTGTCATATACTCTCTGACATTAACCTTATTTAAATGGGGAAAAAAAATCCATTTCAACTTCAAAAAAGTCTTTTCATGCAGGAAATATGCAGGGTTTGGGAATATTTTCTGCCTCACAAGGCTCAATCCTAAACTCCTGATGAAATACAGGGAGGGCTTGAGCCATTCCTCATTCCTTTTGGAAAGCAACCCTCATCTCCACCGATTTAGAAGGTGAGTCACCAGCTAAACTCCCCTAGCAGAGCTAAATGTGATTTCTCACACCAGCAGAATCTGTGTCCACGTGCATGAGCCCTGTCCAAGCATCTTTGTCTTACCCGGCCCTCTCCCTCATGCAGGAGAGGGATTAAGCCCTTCCACAAGGAGCTCAGTGGTGCTCAGACACATTTCTGTGCCTCACACACATCCCATCCCACCCCAGCAGGATTTGTTCTGGTTTTGCTCAGAGCATGGACAGACTGGGCACCAATAGCTGCTGCTAAAACTCACTCATCTCGGTGCCAAGGTGTTGGACAGCTTTTGGTGTTATTTTTCCTTCGTGTTTTCAGATATGGGGCAGCCAAGTTTCAGAGCATTTGCTAAATCGAGCTCTTACTCCCATTTCAGGCCCTCTCCCTGCTCATCTTCAGTAGTTTTCTACTATGGTGATGGAAATCTGCTCAGTTCTTTATTCACAGTTCCACAGAAGAACAACACTGCTGGTAACAGAAATATCTACTGCTGACATAAATGTTTTCCACTTTGCTGGATGCAAAAAATAAAAACAGCATTTCAGCTCTGCAGATCTGAAGTCGTGTTTTAGCTATTGATTTCTACCCAAAACACTCTCCTGGGTTCCTCACCAGAGCCCAATCTTCCTAAACAACATATAATTACATGTTGCAGACAATACCCCTTCAGTGTGGCTCCAAACAAAATCTGTTTGTGTGAGAAATCCCATACAAAATCGTATCTCTGTATTAAAAATATATAAAATAGATGATTTCACACACACAGCCACCTTTTTCTAAGCATTCCCATATTTATTTAAATTGGTTATATTTACCCATTACTTTGAAAAAGAAAAGTGCATGAAGGGATGCAGCAAATGCATTGGCCTAATTTGATTTCTTGTTTTAGACCAGAGAAACGCTCCAGAGTTCAGTGGAGTTGTTTTTAAAGAATGTCACTAAAGGAAGAAAGAAGTAGGCCAAGTACAGGTATGTTTTATTAAAGCCTCTGAGCTCCTAGGCACACAGCAGTATTAATAGCAGTGCAAAAT
Source organism: Aleadryas rufinucha (assembly GCA_013397815.1). Lineage (NCBI taxonomy): Eukaryota > Metazoa > Chordata > Aves > Passeriformes > Aleadryas > Aleadryas rufinucha. The sequence goes on from VZTH01016313.1 coordinate 282,324, forward strand.
GATTTGTGAGATTAATTTGGAAAAGAAATTTGAAGAAGATACATGGGAAATGTACAACCAAGATTAATAGTCCACACACTAAAACCAGTCACGATTTTCAATATGAAAAGTTAAGGGTGTTTCAAGAGCTTGGTTTTAGGGAGTGGTATAATATCTTCATAAATAACCAAGAGAATATACACTAGTACTGTACTCTTTATACTTATTAAGTGCGATGATAAAAAGAAATTATGAGAGGCCAGAAGTAAAGTAACAGACACCAGGAAACTGCTTAAAACCCTTGAAGTTTCAGAAACTGGACTTGCACTGTTGGATAAAACTCAGCACTGTTTAGGGGCCAAGGAAATAAAAAAAGAATTAACTTCTTCAGAGGACAATAAGGGTACATCTTATAGCTGGGTCATTACAGAATGTCCATGGCAGGGCAGATCAGAAATAAGCTGGTAGATGTGCCTTGATGAACAAGAGCACAGCAAAAATGTGCTTTATCTGCTGCTTGCAAAGACTCTCTGCCTTTAAAAATACAACCCAAACTTCTTCTCTCAAAGTGCGCAGGTATTGTATCCTTTCTAGACAGAACTGGAAAGAGAAGATAAATTAAAGAGTACATTGGCACTACAGGGGAGTAACAAATCCACAAACTGCAGGGACATTATTTTGACCACACTGCCACAAGTTCCTTGGCTTTCTGCTGTCAAAAAGTGTGTGTAATGATTCCATTTTCACTTTATCCTTGTCTCATTAAAACAAATGCTGAAAAGCCTCACTGCCTAAACACCTCTGGATCTTGGTCACTTCCTCTAATTGTTACTACTTACTAAATGCACAAATTCATTAACACCTTTTCAGCATAAATAACAGAATCATCACAGAATTACAGAATGGTCTGGGTTATAAGGAATCCTAAAACCATCCAGTGCCACCCCCTGCCATGGGCAGGGACCCCTTCCACTATCCCAGGTTGCTCCAAGCCCCATCCAGCCTGGCCTTGGACACTTCCAGGGATCCAGGGGCAGCCACAGCTTCTCTGGGCACCCTGTGCCAGGGCCTCCCCACCCTCACAGGGAACAATTCCTTCCCAATATCCCATCCGTGGAATCATGTCTGTCATCCAGTTCAAGGTCCTTGTTGTTTTTCAGGTACTTTACATGCCTGCACTCCAGGAATGTGTGCCTAGAAGATTTCAGCACTTTATGATCTCTTTGCTATTTAGTTGTTGCACACCGTGCTTTTCCCTGATAGCAGAATTTACAGGGACTATTCGGTGCCAAGGATGTCCCATAAATATGATGGACTGTGTGACTGCTATCATTGCACCCTGCAGGCACGCTCAGGACGAGTGCTGCACACAGGCTCACAGATAAGAGGCTCTCCAGGTACATTTTACTGGTGTTAGGTGTGACAAATGCTCCAAACCCAGCAGTGAGCAGGAGGTGCTTACCAGCCTGACACTGTCAGCAGAACCCTGGGTCACATTCAGCACACAATTCTATATTCCAGGATAAAATGCTTTTCTTTCATTTTCAGGCCTAACATTGCTGGCAATGGTTCAAATACAAAATATTCTCAGAGACTCCAACAAATATTATTTTAACAGAATAAATACAATTATCATCTTTGTTAATGACTGTTTTTCTCTGACTCCAAAGATTCAAATGTGATTTGCTATTGAAACGCTGCTTTCTGCTCTGCCAGCACAGCTTTTGTTTCATCTTCCTGGCTCCAAAAACTCCAAGGTTCATTGCAACACAAATCTTCTCACAGGCAGAGCTTGAGAGATCCCCTCAAGATTTCCTGGCTGGCAGAACTGCAGCATTTGCCAGGATGCTCAGGGCTGCCTCCAAGCCTCCTGTTTATTTACAAGGGATTCCTCTTTCAATATACAGTTGTTCTGTGTTTAATTTGCTTCAGTTCTCATCTCTCCCTCTAAACTGTTTAAAAACAAATTTATACATGCCTGGGTATGTATTTTACTGTGTAAGGCTTATATATGAATGGGCTTTGAGCAATCTGGTCTAGTGGAAGGTTCCATGCCCACGGCAGAAGGGTTGGAACTAGAGGAACTTTAAGGTCCATTCCAACCCAAACCACTCACTAATTCCATGATAGGTATAATAGATATAAGAATATTACATTGCATATTTTATAATATGAGAATTTAGAGGTACCTAAACCTGACATGACCAAATTTCCTGACCAAAATGTACCTAGGCCTGTGTATGTTACTGCACAGGATTTCTATCCCAAATCTTACCAATAACTTTTGGGTTTTTTCAATCAGTTTTGCTAAGATTTTGCCTTAAGGAAGAAAAGTTTCACATGTGCTTTTTTTGCTATATGAATTATCCTCAGGCCCTTCTGCCCCTTCTTTGAAACCTGCCTGCACTCACAGTATAACAAAGACCTCTGCCATTTAGGATTTATTCACAGTCTGCTCCCTGACTCTTTCCTGCTCAGGGGAGGTGCAGCCTTTCACAAAAAACTTCTTGAATTCTGCATCCAAGTAAGCCACAGAGTTAGCTTCAAGGAGCAAAAGAAGCACATAATGTGAATTGGACTCTGCTTATCTATTGGTCCTGAAGTGTTTAGATATGTATATACATGTATAACAGAGTGTGTGTGTATGTGCATATGTATAAGCTCAAAGAAGAAGTAAAAATATATCAGAAAGAAAAAAAAAAAAGCAAGCCTAAATCTGGAAATTTGGGAGCCAAAAGCCACAAAATCCAGACTGATTTGAAACTCAGATATGTGCACCACCAGAATATGCAACAGGCCAGTGTGGGTTCAAACTGGTGTGTGACAGAGGCAGCTTCATTCCCTCCCTTGTAAACTAAAAGCTTCTCTGAAAGAAAATAAGCTCCTGGGTTTTTTTCCCTCTGGAAAAAGATATCTGTAGACAGGGGTCTAGATATTAAGGAGCAAACTAGGATTAAAATCCCTGTTTATGAGAGTATTTCACCAATTTGCTCTTTCGGTATCTCTTTCAGTGACAGAAAGTGTTTAAATTATTATGATAGTAAAGCAATGGTAGACAGAAGAAACAGCTGCTCCTGTTGGCACACTTCACTGCAAGTGTGCTCTGGGATGAGTATTTGGCACTGGGGATAGAGAGAAGCATTTGTCTTTTCAGTGGGTAGGAGCTGGCCATTTTCTGCCACTTTTCACGACACTGCCAGTCCTATATTGCTGCATTTCCTTTCTTTCCATGGCCAAATAAACAAGGGAATTGCTTACTCACGGGCAGCGAGGCAAGGGTGCAGCTCATTAATGCATGAGGGGTGCAGGTAGATTTCACACATGATGAAAATGAGGGCCATCTTCAACTTCCCCCTGCTCATTTATTCAAGAGGATAATAGACAGCAAAGCAGCAGCATATTGCAGCAAGCAGTAAAGTTTAATTCCTTCAGACACAGACAATTACAAGACAGACCAGCAGCAGGGCTCTGTAGCTGCTCCCCCTGCAAAGTACATCTAGTCAAGAGGAAAGTAAATTAAAAGCTTGAGTGCTCTGCTTCCCAAGGCATTCCCTGCAGCCTAGAACAAAAGAAAATCTCATCTTGCTTGACATGAGGTAAAACCTTTTTTAAAGAAAATAAAAAGTTCTTATTCCACTCCACTTTCCCCCTAAGTGGGCCTTCCTGCCTTGGACATTAAACACAGCTCTGACTCCCAGCCTCAGCCCTCCCTGCCCAGCACACCACGGTGCTGCTGCTGTGCAGACAACGAGGGAAGAGAAAGAACAGAGGCAAGAAAACCTCCCTGCTTCAGACAGCAGCTCTGGTGCTGCTCTGTAGAGCCTGAGGGAGAGCCTGGAGTGAGACCTGAGAGAGCTGAGACCTGCAGGGTACAGGACTCAGCCCCTCCTGAGCAGCACGAGTCACATCCACGCTTGCTGTGAAATGTTACCAAGACTCGGTAGGATCAACTCCTCAGTTTGGGGTTTTTTTAGGTCAGTGTTGAAACATTTCAGATTTGACGACTTCTGAAACTAAAATCTTGCTTTCTGTGTGAAGACTCATTAAAATTCCTGTTTCAGCTGATGTCTGGGTAACTTTCTGTGAGTCTACGTGAACAGTGTTCCCAAAGTGATGTTACCAATTTGCAGACACTTCATTATCCAGTTTTTCATTTGATCCTTGAGACTAAAACAATTGGCCTCAACCCATCAATCCAGCCTGTCCAGATCCCTCTGCAGAGCCTTCCTTCCCTGCAGCAGATCCACACTCCCACCCACCTTGGTGTTGTCCATGAACATCCCAACCCTGAGTGCAAAAACAGGGAAAAACAGGTGGGAATTGGTTCAGGAAAGGTGAATCCCAGCCTGGGATTTTTCACCAAGGAATGTGATGGAATAAGACCCTCTGAGTAAGACAAAACTTCCAGCAGAGGGCATTTGAGGGTGAATATGTTGTGAGAAATGTTTGGCTGGTGATGGGAAGGGTGATGGGGTACAGCTGCTCAGCACTCAGATCTCTCATCACGTTACTCAAGAGACAGCTTTGTACCTTCAGAGAGGAGCAAGGAGAATTTGTTCTTCCTGAACGCTCTGAGCAATACTTAGAGGATAGAATATACAGAACACTGCTGAACCAAGGGAACAGCTTAGGTCAGTTGAAATTTAGAGCTGCTTTAGGGCTGCTCTGAAGTGTGCTCAGTTATAGCAGCTGCTGCAGAGCCTTTTGATCAGCAAACACCCAAGTGCCTGGAACTCCTTATCCACATCTACCTGTTCTGTGCTTCATTCCTCCCATTCCATTCCTCATCCTCTCTCCTCTTCTCTTTGCTGTCCTGGAGATTGTGCAGGGATCTGGCAGGAGCCATCACAGAGGCAGCAGGATGCCCCAGGGCCCTGATGTGCTGGGAGTTTCAGATTAGAATTCTGGAATAGGATGCAGCTCCCTTGCCACCAAAAGCTCTGTCTCGTCCTAACCACTCAACTAATGCAGTGATCCCTCTCAGGAAAAGGATCTATTGCAATTCTGTTCTCTGAATATGTATTTGGGAAAAATCCCATGTTCCTGTCATAGCCAGGCCTCAGTGTGTCTGCTAAGTGTTTGCTCTGCAGTAAAACACTTATCTGCACATTTCTTGGGTTAGGTCTGGAACAAACATTTTGAGAGAGATGAAAGAGCATCAGCAGAACAATATACTTGCTGCCACCTACAGAAAGCAAGATGAGACTAACAATAAGACTGGAAGCATTGAGACAGAAAATAACTCAGGGCTAAGGACAGAAACCTTCAGAGCACTGGCAATATCAGAGGCCAACTTGAATAAGATATTCAGAAATAAGTGATTGGCTTGAGACTATAAAAAAACAACACTCACAGTAGCCCAGAGCTAAAGAGTTATGAAAATTCATAGGATGGAACTGGCCACACTGTAAGATGTCTTTGTAAGGAGCAGCTGCATCACACAGGGAAGGAACTTTCAGTAATGAAATCCTCATGGCTGCTTCAAAGGATGTTAAAAGTTATTTTAAAACACACAGAAGTGTTTGTTCATTTAAGCACATTTTGGTTCCTTAAATTCAGATAGATTTGCAAGACACCAGATACATATTGTGTATTCGGTCCAGCACAACTCTGTGAAGGATCTTTGAGAAAAATGGGAGATTAGCAACAGATTTTCAGCTAAGAAAAAATAGACACTACAAAAACATCCATAAAATCAAATAAACAGCAGAAGATTTTAAAATACAGAGCACATACACTTATGTGTTTACAGGAGGCACAGCTCGAAGGAAAACACTGAAGAGGCGTGAGGAGTCAAAAAACAAGCAAGTGAAGATGAAATATGATGGTTTTCTGATTTTTATAAATATCTGCAATACATCAGTACAGACAGTGCTGGACAAAAAACCCAACAGGGCTTTTTACAAACAACTTGCTCTGAAACCTGAGAAAATTTGAAGTCACATTAATGGGCTTGGGCTGATCAAAACCAAACAGAAATTGGAATAGAGCTCTGAGGAAAAAACATCGACAGAATTTGCAAAAGAAGCGGTGAAGTGAATTTGAAGTTATTTTTAGTGTATCATAAGACAGTGCACAACAGGGACGGGGACACACACGTTGGGTTTGACACGTGTCAAAGAAGAAAGGTGGATTTTTTTTAGGTGTTCAGCTATGAACTTTGTGCAGAGCAGCCATCATTCATCTCACAAACAGTTTAGATCCCATAATTTTTTCTAGTGCTGGCAGAAACATTTCCAATAAGTGATTTTCTCACCAAAATGTCTTTTCTTCTAATGCAGCATGACTGTTACACATATACTGGATCCACCACAGGTTTTTTGCTCAGGAGGAGTTTTCAGATCTAAGATAGAATTTCTTATCAGAACAAATTGTGAAGAAAAATAGTTCTATAGTAGTTTTCAGAAAACAAACACCTTGCTGAGTGTTTTGGATAAACAGCTCTTTGAATGAAAAATGGGGGATATTGATAATAATTACCAGTGGATAAGAAAAATCCCACTCTCCCTCAGTAGCTCCTCATAAGAAATAGGCTGTAACCAGCTTTTACTGGAACCACAAAACATGGTTTAACAAACCTGTTGCTTCAGGCTTTTCTTCCTGCAGGAAATAATTCCATTCCAGTAACAAAGTACTGACTAGAACATGAGCCCATCACCCACAAAATGCACTTAGATCAGAAGAGTGTTATTCTTCTGATCTTTAATAGGTTTTATCAGCATTTTATAGCTTAAAAGAACTTATTTTCTTTGTATTGCATTTTTAATAAATACACTTTATAGCAATACCTAGTCAATACACCAGCTGAAAGATCCGCAGATCACAAAGATAAGGACACTTGAAGCAATCATCTGCCTCCTCTCACAGACCAGAGCCACCTTTCATCATTTTAATTCCTCAGAATTTCAAAGAACCTCCATGAGAAAATGTCCTTCAAAAGGAGCTTTTGAACTCCCTCTTGTACCAGAATTATTCTCCAGGCAGAGCCCCAGCTGATGTCAGGTACCACCTGCACCTGGGTGCTTAAAATTGCCAGGCCCGGGAGGAAAAGAGTTTAAACCAATTAATTTATTTCTACGCTTTGAAAGGAGGAAACAACGGTGAAACCATGGCAAGACATAAGCAGAATTAGTTTTCCTCCAGATATCCCAGAATGGCAGCGTATTCTGGTATTGTGACTTTTCGTTTTGTCTCCAAAGCTCACATCTCTGCAAACCACTGTAATTCCAATTACCAGACACATTCCTACTGAGTTGATTCAGAAATAAAATGTCCATTTTCTGGCACCCAGAACCACCACTGAAAGACCAATGGAGGCAAGAAATGAAAAGAATAACATAAATTCATCAAATCTGATGAGGAGCACGGACAAAGGCAGAGTCATCCCCTAGGAACAAACAGAAAAAAGGTTTCTGAGGCACAAAAGCATTTTCCAGTGGAAATAAGGGCAAATCTGATTAAAAAGAGACAGAGTTTTTGTCTATTTTCTTGTCCAGTACAAGCCCAGTCTTGTCCTTGCTTTGATCTGTTCATCCCAACAAAGAGTGAGCACCACTAAAGTATGCTGTAAAAGTAACTGAAATAACAGCTAGAAAGATGAATTCTCTGTAATGCCAAGATATTTGATTATTCAGAGAAAAGCAGGCTACAGAATTCACCCATTCTGACTGCTCCATTAATTCAGGGTACCTGATCTGGTGATCTCTTGTTAACTGGCTAAAAGAATATAAAAAAAGTGAAATCCCTTTTCCTGAGGGAACCAGTCAAACTCAATTGATCAAGCAGCCATAATCAGCACTGGCAAATGTGACGTAACACAGAGACTCATCCTCTCTTGTACTTGGAACAATAACATGGCATAACTGAATTTGCCTGAGACCAATCATTCCAATTTAAGTTAAGGGACCAGGGTCAAATATAAAAAACCCATCTCAGTAACATTGCTCTGCACTTTTTTTGGCAGGTGCCACTTAACCCTTGCCAATCATTTTTAATTCAGAAAACATCCAAATCCCCTTTTGACCTGCTGGTCCTGTTGACCTCGTCATGTCTATTGTCTTCTCCTTTTTTTGTATTCTTTAAATCCTGTTAACAGCAATAATAATTTCATTGTACATATTGCTCTCTACACATGAAACTGACCCCAAGTGGGGTCAATGCAAACACAATGAAGGAAACACAATTTCAAACACCACATAAATCTACTGCCCACTAAATTTGCCTATTATTATTAGCCTATTACTTGCTATCATTTCCTCATTACTTCTGCTATCCTTTTCCTTAAAAATCAGGAAATATTAGGTGCAGTTTTTTCCCCTTTCTCTTCCTAATATTGAAAGTCGTATCTTTTTTTGATACTGCAGTAAATCTAAAGCAAAAATTATGTCCCCTTTAGGGCAAACATGACAGCTGGCTGCTCACAGAACCAAGTAAAAGTTAGTACCCATCAATCAGCTTGCTGAAAACTGAAAGTCTTTTTATCAAAATTATATAGCTGGAGTTTCTAAGAAATAAAACAATCCATAATATCATGGCACTAATTAAAGCACTTGGAAATGAGGGCAGAGACAAGAACAAGTGTCTTTGGCCCTTAGATTGTCCATATAAACATACAAAGACGGACTAAGGAAGTCAAATTCCTTGAGCATCAGATTTTACTCCTTTTTTCCTGTGAACTAAGAGTCTGGTTTGATACAATCACAGTAAATGAACCTAGAGATAAATTAGCCCAAAGCAACAAGCACAATTCTGGCAAACAGAAAATTTAGAAAGTATTTTCTCCTGTTTTAAGAGATGAAAAAGATTACAGAGTCATAAAATAGTCATAGGAACAAAGTTCCCAACTCTAAATGAACTGTCTTTATGGAATAGAAGTACAAAGCAATAAAACAGTTTTCTCATTTTTAACATCATTAAAAGTTTAAATTTGTATTTTACACAATAAACCCAGAAAGGCCTGTCCACTGAGAGATAACAGTTCAACTAAAAAAATAAACCAAGATTTAAAAAAGTTGATAAAGCTGGGTTTGTTTCAGTGAATCTGGAATTTTGCACTGAGAGACCACATCTCATGTCAAGGGCTTCGTTTAGCCATAAACAATGTGAGAGTTAGTTTAATTTGAAAAACATTTTTTTTTGAAGCAAATTAGATTTATCTGATCCCTCTCAGTTGACTTAAAATCTGTGAATAGAAATACATATTTTGCTGAATACAGGAGGTTAAAGAAATGAGAGAGTTTTCTTGTTTACGATTCCAACCACACATTTTTCCAAAAATTCTATTAAAAAAATGAATTCCATCCGTAGATCTTCTCCCAAGGCCATGACACAAACTGAGTTTCTTATTATTCCTCTGGTTGCTCTCCAGTTGTATTTTTGCTTCCCTGGTTTTTCTCCTCTAACCACCGACACCTGTTCCATGGAGTGATGGAGGTGAGGGGTGGGAAGGGAAGGGAAGGGAAGGGAAGGGAAGGGAAGGGAAGTTAACCTTTTGAAACATCATAAACCACTCCCCTACAGTAGCAACTGTATTTGTTNGATTGCAGACTGTTAAATTCCAATCTCAGCATTTACATGATGACAGCTCCTTGGCCCTTTTCATCTGTCACTGAGACCCATTTAATTGTTCATTACCTCCAAGGAAGTGACAGATATCCAGTATGTGCATCAGCTTTAAGGAGATTTGTGGCTGCCCATAGATCAAATAACATACATGCTGGAGGCCACCTAAACTCTGGTTTAAAATATTAAAAAAGAGATTTATATGACATTTAGGATATCCCTGTGAAATACAGGGAGACTGATGGGACTTTGCCTCGGTAACACCAGATTAGGACAATAACAAGCCAGTGGGATGCAATAAGAAGAAGTTAGCAGGAATAAGTAACTGCAACACTCACTGAGCAGCAATGTGAAATTTGTCACAGTGGTGATTATTTATATTGCAACATCGAAGTAGCAGCACTATGATTAAAGTCCTGTTACGGAATTCAGTTTAATAAGAGTTTTAACCTTTAGCTTGTTGGAAAAAAAATACCATTGAAATGGGAAAAAGTCAGAACACAGAATAAGAGCTTTGAGTGGTATTTTACACTATATTTTTATGGGGGTTGGATGAAAAGTTTATTGAGACATCTAGTGTAAAATCTTCTGAATATTTTTAAATATTTTTAGATTTTTCATAACGTTCATTAAAAATAGTTTTGTACAAGGAAATCAAGACCATTTTGAAACATCAACAGTCAAATTTGGCTCCATGGAAGTTTATTCCTGCAGCAGTAGTTATACATCACTGTGTCTTCTGTCTTGCATTTTACTCTGTCTGTGTCACATACCATCATTTTAATTTCAGAGAGCTCAGCTGTGTTAAGACAAAATAATTTCAAACACTTATGGAATATTGTGGCAGCCCTGTCAGTGAAATTGCTACCTGGGAACAGAAGAACAATGTTAAAGGTGAATAAAGAGCAAGTGTTGGAATGTTCCTTCTAAAGTGGAAAATGAAAGCACTGTGAATCCCACCACAGGCAACACAAACAGGAAGGTGTGCACAAATCTTTCCTTTTTAGCTTTTATTTGTACACCTTTAAGCATATAAATGTTCAAAACTTTTTTTTTTTAATATAATAACATCACACCCTAATATTTACTGTCATTAAAGAGAGCTTTTGATAGTTAATTGTAATTTGGGCTACCACAATGGGCCAGAAACTTGATCCCTAGTTTCCACAATCCAATCAAATAGCGCTTGGAAAAGCTGATGGTGCAGTGCCATGGCTGGAAACTACAGGGAAATTGGGGAAATTTTGAAATGTTGCAGGGTCCCAGTTTCAGCCCACGTGGGACCGAGAGCTATTCTGGTTTTTGCACAGCCTTCCCTTCAATGTCCTTCATGATTAACAAAAGGGCCTCTGCATTTGGTGTCTCTCAGCAGAGAAAAGAGACTCAAATCCCTTTGAATAAAGAGAAGAATAGCTTCTTTCCATTAAATATAGTCCCGAAACAGGAGTAGGTGTTAAGGAGGAGAACACTGTGACATTGTGACATTCAATAGCATGACATTGAATTGAGGCAGCAGGATGAGACACAGCCCGCAGACACTGGTCACTGCCACTCCCAGCAATGACAGTAGGAAAAGATTTCTGAGATGTATTTTCATCTCTCACACTCAATAGAGAACAGTGATCTTGACTCCCACATGCCTGACACAGTGCAGGGCGATGATTTGAAGAGAAGAGAATGAAATAACATTATCTCACTTTGAGAAAATAGAATTACTTTTGAAAATGTCACGGTCTGCAGCAGCTATACATTGATTTCTTTATTACCGTGAAACCATGCCTCCACATTTTGTAAATCAAATTAAAAGCACCACAGTGGAAATTGCTTTTTGCCACTCCTACTAATTTTGGACCCTGGGTCAAATAAAATAATTTCTCAACAAACTCTTCATAAGACCTTATTATGCTTTATGATAGCTTTTGCTTCTGTGGTCCTTTACATCTTTTTCTCAAAATAAGAAAAAAAGGGAATTATCATAAAACAAATGTGGCTTTTATGGTCAAAATTCTGGGGAGAGCCCCGTGAATTACACTGACTTGGGAAAAGGCAAGTTCAAAACATCCCTCTGTGGGTCAAGCAGGCTTCTTACCCTTTCCTTTCTCTGTAACAAGAGCTCATTAACTGCTTGTTTTTAATCAGTCCTGCAGCACCTTTGCTGCTCTGTTTCTTATCACATCACCAGGGCTTGGGTGATGCAGCAGATCGAGGCCCCTGGAGCTTGAATAGAGAGTTGGGACTTCCAGGGACTGTGATGTCCATATAATTTTCCCAGTTTCAATTAGTTTTTGATCTAATGCAGTCGTTTCAAGGTCTGTTTAGAAAGCTGAAGGTGTGGAAATAGGTTCAAGCATGGTTCAGCACAAAGCTGCAAGCGCTGTTAGGGACATTTCCAGTGACACAATGAGCTGCTCTGAGGTGTCTGCTCTGGCTGGCCCTGTGAGTGATCTGTGAGCATCACCTTTTTATCATTCTCCCCAAGCCCATTTGTAAATCCTCTTTTTTCTTAGTCATGGTTCTATTTGCCAGTAACTCACCCTCCTAATGGAACAAGGTGACTTTTAGGGGTATTAGAAAGAGATTTGTTTAAAACTTTAGAAATAAAGCACGGAACTGGGTATCCATTCTCCCTCTTAGAGCATGCTTAAATAAACAGGGCCCAGTGAAGTCAGCAGAATAATTTTCATTCACTTTGACAGATTAGGGGTGGAGGACTTTAATCACTGGTTCATCTTGGGAGGTATGACACAACCTTACCTTAAAGGTCATCACAACCTTAAAATCTTAATACAGTGCATACATCAAAGCATTTACAAACCTACACCAGCAGACAGCAGACAAAACAAAAGAAGAAAATAAAAAAAACTGCACAAAACAAATTTATTTCCAACTTCAGATAAGTAAAAGGTCTTGTATTCTCATTTGGTTTGAATATAGCTTGTAATAACAACAAATATTTCATGCCAGGGGCAATAGTCTTGCACAGCACTTGCTGTAGTCTCTCTCATTTCTTTCCTCTTGACCCATGCTCACATTTGCAAGGCAGATACTTCAGGGACTTCCCATGTCTACAAGCTATAAAATGATGTCCGGTTTACAGCAAACATCCACCTTCCTTAAAAATGCTCACTATTCTTCAGCAATATTCCCAATTATCAACTTAGGGCAAAGCTTTGCAGCATTTGGGTTGCACTGTGGAACAGAGCTGCAGACCGATTTTCCTAAGAGGATTCATTCCCAACAGTGATGTATTTGCTGTTGCCACCACACTCAATCAAATCATCATTTATATAAACCTTCCCTTGCAAATCAAGTGTTTGTATTCAGCTTCTCCCAAGCTGTTGCTGCTGTCACTGGGAAAATAACAAAAGGATTCTCCTGGAATGCTCACTCCTGCAGTGGGTCCAGGGGAGGGCTACAAAGATGGTGAGCCTGGAAATTCTCAATTATTTGGATGAGGATATAGAGAATGATATTGCAGACTCACACCTGTGTGGACACCTCTTGGGTGCTCCAACCATCTTTGTCCTGCTTAAGGATCTGCTCATGTGGTCTCTAAAACAATTCTTTACTCAACTAAAAACAAAGAATTACTCTGAACCCAGTCTCTTCTTACAAAAAGGTTGCAGATTTTGAAATTCTGTCTAAAGAAGCTTAAAAGCAGCTGAAATTTTTAAAAATCCTCATTTTGTTTCATACAGCTTTTCAGCATTGCTTTCCAAGATATTGCATTTTGCAGCCTACCAGTATTACTTTATTTATATCCTATTACAAATGGCATTCAAATTTAAACATCTGCAAGGTGTCAAGCATCCTCAGCAAATTTCTGAGTAAGCTCAACTCCCACCAGCTACAGATGGAGAGGAGGGGGCTGAGAAGCACATTGCAGGAGTCATTCTTGAGTACATTTAAATTTAATTCCATTTTGAGAGGTGTTGTGCTTTGGGGCCACCAAATCACTCTCCACATTTAGAAGGCTGACTCTCACAGCAGCTAAAAGTTACACTTCAATCTCTGCTGAAGGTCTGCATTTCTCAGTACTTTGACACTGTGACTGGCTGAGAAGGTCCAAAGTATTAAATCCACCATAAAATCCACAAAACCAGGAGAGCATTGCATAAAGCCTATTTTTTTTTTCCTCTAAGTTTGACTTGAAAGCAAAACAGCTCCCAGCTTTTGGAATCTGATGGTAACTTGTGCCAGTTGGGTGGATTCTACACAGGTAATGCTTGTGGATAATTCAGATTTATGCAGAACATTGGTTGTTTCTCACTACAACTCATTGCTTGGGCTTTCCATTGGCTGAACAACACTCTGCTCCTGCTGGATTAACTTGGGGGTTTAGCCCAAAAAAATATCAAAATACAGACTCTTGTTGAACATATCCTTGAAAATTCATGAGAGATACGTCTCACAAAGACACCTGCATAGCTCAGTAGTACTAAACTAAAGGAAGAATGGCTGTACAACCTGAAAGACAAAGTAAAAAATTGACCTTTTCCATTAACCCTGTTTAAACAGATAGGGTCAAGTCTAAGACTAGAGCAGTAACAATATTAACACTGTGAACAACTTCATCAGGAAAACACAAGCTTTGTACTTGATGAAAGTGAATAGACTGAGAACTTTGTGAGCCACTGTAAACCATAGATTATAACTATAATATTCCTCTCTGTAGGTTTTAGCCAGTTATGAAGCTGAAATATCATAGCAGAAGCTTTAAGATGCACTGTAGAGTACCAAGCACATCCCAGTCCTGATCCCTGCCTGGGGAAGAAGGTTGTGCTCATTAAAAAGATAATAGAACATGAGAATCTATCTTGTAACGTTTGTAAACAACTCCACGAGTTATCCTCAAGTTAGAAGCTTTCTAGAGATCAAAGGAGCTCGAGATATCAAAGCTTCTGATACACAACAGAGGTTTAAAACATAATTGACATTCTGAACATCCACACAAAAGCTCAGGAGCCAAACTGCTCCTTCCCAGCTCTCAAACTGCTTGGGATAAATTTGCTCTCAGCAATTATGGAGCAAAAGTGGTCTGGGGTCAGTTTGGGTTTGTTTGGGGTTTTTTCCAAAGAGTTTGTACTTTATTTTTTTCCAGACACTCAAGGTTGAATGTGAAATTTTGTAAGTAAATCTTAGTATTTGATGAAAATACTTTACTAAAGTGAGAGCAGCATGGTTTCAGAAAAAGATGTACATAAAAAAACCCATTTCATTAACATCTTGATTAAAATACCAGTAATTTATAATTAACCACTTTTAAATTTAAGATTATGCACCATTTTTTTAGGTTGCAATTGCACCTCAGTGTCCAAAGCAGCTTAAATAGGTGTTGCACATAGATCACTAGGTAAAACAAAAAATCCCCTGGTTATAAACCTCAAGACATGGATAAAACATGCTTTCTATGATGATAGACTAGGCAGATATAATATAATCAAGTCAAGTTATCTCAGCAGGACATCAAAAGGCTTTAGCATGGTTTGAGGGTATGGGTTTGTTCTCTATAAGGGCAACAATAACTCACATTTGGGAGAGGTCTTTAGAGAACCCAGTGGGATTTTATGCTGTTACTGTACTTTGTGTTGTTATCTTTTAGCAGAATGCTGTTAGAACATTTCATCAAAAACAACAAGCATAAAATATACTAAACAACAAAACCCAAAAAATCCCCATCTGAGAGCTGACTCCAAATTCTTTCTGAGGCTGTAGCTGCACTGCAGGGTCTAGCCATGAGCAGTAACTCCAAGATAATGACTTTGATATCTTGAAAACCCAAAGCCCATGAAAACAGGAGGCATCAACCACCTTGAAAAGCCACGCTTCAAGGCAACACTTGGGGAAAAAATATCTCAGCACATATCCAGTGATTTAATAATATTATTTCTCTGCTAGATGTTTGTAAAACCTTCACACTGCACAGGAGGTCATAACCAGTGTTTTCTGGCTTTTCTAGCAAACACACAGAGTGCCTTTGCTCCAAGGGGCTTAAAATCAGATGTAGAGACAGCAGAAAGAGGAAAATAAAGGAATATGTTCTCACTTTAATGATGCAGAATTGAGGCACCGGGAGTTCAATGCGCTGCCTGGGTACCACTCAGATCTCTGTGCACTGATGTCTTTGTGCCCCAGAGCTCCAGCCAAGCTCCCTTGTCTTTAAAGACATCATTTGCAGGAGCTCCAGGGCTGTGCCAGCACAGGTTCCCACAATAAACAGGAAAGGATAGAGACAGATGAAGATGTGAGCAGTTTACACCAGGTATTTTAATAACCTGGTCTGAAAGACTCTAATTAGGCTCCAAGAATCACAGGAGATTACAAGACTATTTCACAACAATAAATAATGCTAAATATTACACAACTACTCAAAATTTCTTTTATTTTTGAAATACAATTTCCTTGGCATGTGCAGGATGGAAAAATGAATAATGGGCAGTTCTAGTACGTGGCTCATTAAGTCTTGGGCTGAGTTCTAATTATTTTTCAAAAAGAAATGTCAATTTCAACACTACTTGTTAATTTAGCCACTGAAGTGATGTATTAAGAGCAACATCTCTGGGCAGAATGACAGTAATTACCCATATTGCAATAAAAGCTCAACACAAAACATCAAGGAAATCTCAAGTATGGTGGAACAAAGTCACTCTGTAAAGATTTTTGCAGGTTTAATTCTTTTGGATGTTTTTTCCCCGAGCTGCTGATGATTATTCTGCACAGAGATAATTACAAAAATCACGCTGTGAAAAGAGCAGTGTCAGTTTGTGGCAAATTCTGTGGAAAAGCTTTCCCTTTATTTAAAAAAAAAAAAAAAGAGAAGTCTTTACAGTTTTTCTGAAGCATCCACCTTTTGTTGAATGCATGTTCATAATCATAAAACTCCTCAGTGTTCACTTTCTTCTCAGTTTAAATCAGATGAGCTGATATTTTATCTGATTTATCTGCAAACTCATAAAATATTCATATATCAATCAGCACATCCTACCTACCTGCTGAAATAAAGGTTAGGCTACATTTTGATGTATTTTTTCTGTTCAGATGCTTCAGCTGGTGCATTTCTCTCAGTCCACTTACTGAAAAATTTAGATTTTTCTGAATCACTCTTTGGTTTAGAGAGGAATTTTATTTGCCTCAGATTTAGCGTTCTTTTCCCTCATATCTACCATTCTGAGGATCTGATTCTTCAATGGCTTCTGTGATGGCTTTTGTATTTATACAAAAATATTTTAGTACTCTAGATCTTACAAAAATTATCACCTTTGAAGGTGTGTGATTACTGCCCCAGGTTGTGATGACAAGTAAACCACTCCTTCAGTTGATACAACCCTCTCTTACACCCACAGCGTGTTACGTGACTGAACCTTTGAAATGTCTCAGCTTTGCTGCCAACTCCAGATCTTCTCGATTCTCACTTTGAAACCAGCCCTGCTCCCCTGGGCTCCATTCAAGTCACAATGAATCAGCACCTGATCTTCTCCTCCCTGGTCTTTTCGCTTCCAATGACTTGCTGCTCGTTGCATTAAAGTCAAATTTTCTAGCAACAGAGAGCTTTCCTCAGTTTGAAAATCCCCAAATGCATTTAGGAGGTGTAAAAACATTTAAAAGCACAATTAAAAGGCAAAGCAATGAATTTTGAGCTCTGAACCAAATTCAGAGGGTGAGGCAATAAACCCAAGAGTCCTAGGACACAAATTTACATCACAATTCCTGGATATCCCCAAAATTAAGTTATTGCAAAACCTCTTCTGACCAACGAGGATTTTCAGAAGTTCAAGCAGGATGTGTGTTATATCCTCACACACAGCTGAAGGAAGGATGGATTTGAAAAGAAGATCCAGCTAAAGCAGATCCCAGACAAAAATCCCAGGGTGAAAGGAGTGTAGTTCCTGCCACCTCTGTTGACTCAAATCTCCAGCTAATAAAGGGAGGCCCAGGCTGGTGGTAAATGCAGGAGCTATTTGCCTGTAACATGCAGGTATCTGACAGGATTCCTTTTAGTCCCTTTTGTTTTATAGCAGACATTGATCAACAGTCCAATTATCTCAATGCCAAGTCATGAAAATTAAAAAAAAAAAAAAAATCAGAGAAGGCAAAAATAAAATGGCCATGATGATTAGAAAAGGAGGTGTTTTGACATCCACAAAAAGAGCAGTGACGTCAGAAGCAGCAAGAACTTCATCAGTCACTAAGGAGAAGTTTTGCACAAGAAGTTGGAGTCATCACAAAACAACAGAACCTGGTGGAATGAGGTTTACCCTGGAGTTTTTCATCATCCAAGTTGTTTCCTGTGCCATATGGTCAAAAATAATAAGCTTCTAAACTGATTAATTACCGAGAGAAGTGGAGAGAGCTGTCTGGCCTTACACAGAGAGTGTCCTCCAGGTTCCCTCTCCAGACACTTCCCTTCCAAAAAGGGGCTTCAGTAACAAAATCAATCTTCTGTTGATTTGTAGCAAAACTTTTTTCTTATAATTTTGCACACAGACTCCTTATGTCCCGTTCTTGGAAGCAGCAAGGAAGAGATGATTATTGTGGTTCCTTTATTTCAACCACTGAAAATGCTTAGGTGTTGGGAAGCACTATAACGTGGAGAAAGGGCTTTAAAGAGGTTTGAAAGAGGTTGAAAAGGGATTTAAAAGACCAGTTAATTGCTTATAGAGTTGTGAAGGTCAGCTGGGACTGAATTCAGTTGTTAAGACTGCAGGGATGCAAAGGGAACTCAAAACTGCAGCTGCTGAGATTGTCCATGGTCCATAACAAGTTCATCACAACTGGGATGGCCCAGGAAAGTGGATTTGAGCTCCTGCTTGTGTGAAATATGGAGTTGTTTGTATGGGCAGCATGCAATCACAGGCTTGCACATTTATCAGAAAAACAGCAGGCAAAGCAAGAGAAAGTGCAGAAATGTCCTGTTATTAAACCATGCATAGAAAAACACCACAAATCTTCATTTTCAGCAACACTTTCACCTGAGTGATGTGCCTGTTTCTACCTTGGAGCACTCATTCTTGGGTAAGGACAGGGAAACTCCACTTCCTTGTGATTCCTCCCTTCTGCCAAGATGTGCTTTTGCTCCTCAGAAGAAGATCATTTCACCACAACTCTCATGCAGACGTTCCAAGCACTTGGAAAATTGATATTTCACAAAATAAAAGAGCTATAATGTCTCAGTGTCAGCCCCAGAAGGTCAAAGCCTCCCTGCCTACATCTCACACTTGCCCTTCTGCAAATGTTTTCACAGAGGAGCCAGCTGAGAGCCCTCATTCTGCTTGCTTTCATCTGCCCAAGGAGGCAAAGGTCACCCCTCTTCCAAATAAATTATCACTTTTAAGGCAACCTTGTGATCAGTTCCTTCAAACAGCGGAGAGCAGCTCAGCGCTGTGTGCAGCCAGACACTCTCCTTGAGAACAGAGGCAGAGCCAGCTCATCTCCTGAAGGGTTTGGCAGCTGGGGATTTTTGTTCCTTGCTGCACTCACAGACTTGTGAGCAACTCGCCAAGAGATGAGATTGAGTCATGTCTGCATGCTGGGGTGTTCTGGCACTCCAAAAACAAAGCTGACAGATTTCACACAGCCCCAAGGTCAGGAGTTCTGACTTTAAAAGGGCTGAGTTTTGAAATATCTACAGAGGCTTAATTCAGAATTTTGGGGTTGTCCACTACAGGTATCACAGCAATGCAATATCACGAGTGTGTTCATGCCAAAAACCCACAGGTAAATTCACATACACGAAAATGAGATAGATTCTGTATGGTCAGAATTCACATTCTGTATTCAACTTCAGTCATCAGGCTGACTACAGCACCTGACTGAATACAATAGCTAATGATCTGAAATTTAACTCTATTCCAGAAAAAAAGGCACAAGCAAGGGTTTTATATCAGCCCACAATATCAGAGAAAAGACAAAACAGGTACACCAACTGTTGAATAGATTTTTTTAAAAATCACAAGAGAATGAGCAATAGCCTGCATGATTGACTCAAGAATTTCCAATAGCCTCTCTGGGTTTTCCACCAGAATAAAACAAATGCTCTAATTCACTCATCTTCATTATGTGAGAAGAGCTGTAACAGATTTAAAATATAATACCATTCTGGTAACCAAATTTTTTTTCAAAATGGATACTTGTATTCAGCTGAAAGTATTATATTTAAGTCAAATATTCCCTATGAGCAGCAGATTGGGGATATCTGGAAACAAATACATGAGTCTCTATATTACCTAATTTGTTTTCATGTCAACATGCACACAGCAGAATTACAATTCCAAAATCACGTGGAATGAAATAAGTATTTGCTATTAATATCATTGCCCTCAAAGTACATGGAATTTGTTTTTGTGATTCTTATATAATCAATTCAGTCCAAGATGGTGAAAGTGTGAAGATGCCAAACCCAATGGATAAACAATATTGTGCCCTCGAGTTAGTCAGTAGCTGCAACACATGGTTGTGTTTTGGAACATAACTGAGCTGAACCCACACATTTCTCTTTTTAGCAAGTGTGATTCCATCAAATATGTTCAAATCTCGATTTCTGGTTGTGTTCTGTACTGACAGCTATAAAAACTAATGACTGCACTGCAGGGTGGAACATTTGGGTCACTTACACCAGCAGAAGTCAAGAATAATTCTGCCATGGTGCCTAAGTACCTTCATATTGAAATCTCAGCTGGCAATTTCTGTAAGCAACAGACAAATCCAAAGCAGGACTTAATGGCTGGGAGGCACGTGGAATTTGTACTGTAGCTTCTTTTAATAATGGCATTTATTAACCATTCTAACAAATAGCAAAAGATATGACACAGATCTTTCTGAAATCTATTATTAGGTCCATATGGCTTTTCTACTTTCAAAGATCCCTCTGGTCTGGCCAAAACACCACCACCACCTTTTTGTTGCCAAATTTACCAGGCACAACATATGATGAGTATATTGTTATATTTCTCCTTCTTTATGGGGAGAATCAGCTAGTTTGTTCCAACTTTTCTTCCTGAAAAATATGGTTTGAAAATGTTTTCCTTCTTTTACATTATGTCACTGAATTTTAAGGATGATTTATTACCTGATTCAAATTCCCTGTACTGTGTTGTGTTTAATAATATAGTTGTGACAATGAAAATTACGAAAACAGCAAAATCACAGCTCAGAATTTCTAGGGATGACTTAGAAACACTGTTAACATCAGGGAGGTTACTCTGCTCTGGTCTCTCAATAAAAACCACAAGCATGCAGATCAATGAGGATTTAACACTGATATTTTAAAATGTCAAACCAGTTTAAGTCAGTCTCTTTGTTCATAAGCGACTTCTCCAAGCACCATAAACAAGTCAGCTCCCAGTGCCAGCTCCAGTTCCACAGACTGAGCAGAATTTTATATCCTTGCCCTGCCAAATTATCAGGGCTTGATCAACATGCAGCTTTGCAGGCACGGAGCATCGCTGGGATCAGATGCTTGGAAGCAAAATACCTGCTCTCTGCAGATGTCATTTTTATATCTCTGGAACAAAGACCTCCCAACAAAGTGCTCCTGATGCAAAGCTAAAAGCACTCGACATTTTTGTCACATCTAGAGACACACAGGGAAAGGGCTGTAGGCACTCCCAGTTGTCCCAATCTAATTAACTTCCTGTGCTCCAGGCAAGAACAAATCCAGGCGGTTTGTTTCTGTGTGGACATTGGAACATTTATCCAGACCTCACTTAAAGTGAGGTGACATTTTTTCACAATACAGTGGACACTGGATCAGGTTCTATTGAAAAGTCTCTCTAGGTGGGTAACATTTTACAAAACCTTTTCATTCCCTTGAATTTTGTACTATGGTCCAGATGTGGCATTAGCCATTAATTTACTACCAGTGGACTGTTGAAATATTTTCAGCTAGGCACCACCTCAATACCATATATGTCTATAAAACACATTTCTATACACACCAATATATATTTAAAGCTATACCAGCCTTTATTGAATTCAAATGTACTATATAATTTTGCTGAAGCATGTGGGGTTTTGGCTGGGATTTATTAAATGTTAAAGCAGCAAGGAGAAGTACATTTAATTTAGGAACAGAGCATTGAAAAATGTGCTCCTCTTAATGGGTAACATTGAACTCATAGAATCATTTAGGTGGGAAAAGACCCCTAAGATCCTAGAGTCCAAGACTTTAAATACAAGCTCTTAAGACTGGAGTTGTGTTTTTTCCAAGCTGCCAGAGTTCAAAACTTTCTGACCAGATTCCAGATATTCTGCGTGTGGAGGGTGTGATGTGTAATATCAAATTTACTTATTTGGTTATATTTTGTGGTCCATGGGATTTCTTATTTAGCAGAGTGGTACTGCAAATATCCTGAAATTCCCATTCAAGGGTAAATTAGGAAAATACAGGAGTTGCAATCTGCAGTTCAGTCACAATCCCAATGAGAACCCCAGTGCACAGCACATCTGTAAGGAACAGAACAGCACTTGTACAAAGTGGGTGCTATTCAAGCATGACTGCAAACATCAACTTTTATTTGTCTACAGCAGACCACTATCAATAATTGCTCTATTTTACAGACCAACAGCCCTCCCCAAATCTCTGTTTTTCAGCATCTCTTTCTTTTCTGATGCATGTCAGGAGAGCTTTCACAGGTCTGCAATGCCTCTCTGCAAATGTGACACTTTCTTGTCAGACGTGCAGGTGGCCACTCACTGAAACAAAATTATTATGTGCATTTTCATTCATTTTTGTGATGCTGTTAGAGAGGAATTGTAGCATTTTCTAATGGACTGGATAATCATCTTTGGGGGGCAAAGCTCTTGGCCTTTCTGCAGTAATAAGAAGCAGTGGAATTTCCAAATGTGCCCAGAGTGATTTCTTAAAGAAAAAAAAAATCAAGAGGTATTTAGCATCTGTCAGATCTCCAGCTTTTATGCAACTTACAACAACCTGACAGAAACCAATATTCTCTACATGTTCTCTTAATTATTATCCTTTGACATACAGCTGACAAACGTGGAGTAGTAGGGAAGGTGAACTGAAATCACTGCCTCCTTTCCTTAGAAAAAAATATTTTTCAGTGCTTTTTCATAGGAAATGAATCCAGTTCTATGTTACAATAGTATTTTGCTTGATCACCTCTGAAGGTCAAATTTCCTTTTCCAAAAGGACAACTTCCTAGACAACCTTCCTCCTTCTAAAGACACAGCATAAGACAACACTGATTTTTCTTAATCATCTATGCATGCAGGCAGGAATGTACAAGATACACAGAAAGTGGATTTAAGAAGGCTTACAGTAATTAATTTGAAAGCAATTCTGTTTTATATATATATATATATATATATATCTTTCCCAGTATTCCCACCCTGCCTTTTCTGCTGTCAGGATCTAATCCTGCAGAAAACATCTGCAGCATTGCAATATCTTTAGTTGAGATAACTTGGAAATAAATGGTGAAGTGGAAAAGAGGACCCAGCTCATCCCCACCCCAGCTGTGCTTTGTCCTTCTTAAGCTGTGATATTTACCCCTGTTTGAGCTGCAGGAAGTCAGAGAGGTTTCACTGGCTGTCCCAATACCCTGCCAGGGTTAGAGCTATTAATTTCTCCTGCATCTTCATCCCTGCTGCTCTCTGAGCTACCCAGAAGGGACCTCCAGCACCACACAACTGCCATGACTGCAAACTGCCTTTCTGCTCCATGAGGACTGTGAGAGAACACAAGGATAATGCAATATACTCATAAAAAAAAAGAGGAAAAACATCTGTCATAGAAAGTTTGTTGGAAGGCTTTGTGAAACAAACTCACTTCGCAATTGTCACCTTCATTGATTTGTCCGGCATCTTAAAAAAAAAGTCAATTAATTTAGCAATTTGTGCCATATTGAGAAGCATGATTAAAACTTAAAAGGCAATTATTAGTTTTCTAGCTCTCAAAGAAATAATGCTAATGCAATTTCGTCCAAAATAGGAGTTCAGTGAATAGGACTGTGCTACTGAAAACAAAATTGAGACTCTGCAGCAGTTCTGCCGAAGTAATAAAGATCACTAAGAAAAAAGAGAAAACCCTGAAGGCCAAATATCTCTAAAAATACCATTTCACACTTTTTATTAGGAAAGAACAAAAACACTAATCTAGAAACCAATTCATATAGCTAATACCAATTCTCTTGCCCTAGCAAATAAACATGAATTTAAGTGATAAAGCCAGTAAGGTTTAATGTAGGAATTCAAAAGAGATTAAGCACATTTATCACATGCAGGTAGATAACAAATAGACTATAAGCCATCAAGTCAGAAAATACTGCCATGAAACCTAAAATAAAGCAAGGAAATTCATCTCATTATAGCAGAGCTGCTCCTCTAGACTGCAGATTTCTGCTGAGACCCATTCTCTCAATTCACACAGCAGACAGGGCCCAAAGTGTAACAATACCTACTCACTTTTAAACCAGGTTTAAATTTACTGGTCCTGGCAAGGACTGCATTCTCTGCTGAAAATGAGTGGCATGGCATAAGTACTAAAGGTCCCAAAATCTCATTTTGTCAGATCAATGAAGTGGCTTTTCACCCGCAGATTCACACTGTGGCTCTCTGCATCCCTATGGATCACATCCCTCCAACTGAACAATGTACTATTAATCTTTGGAGGCATTTTGACTTCTTCTGAAGAGTGCATATTTGAAATGAAAGCAGGAAGACTTAAATGAATGTCAAAATCTTCCAGTCTGGAAGTGCCTTTACAAAACACACAATTGCATTGGAATATAATTGCAAGCAAAGTGATTGTTCTGTCTCCCAGCAGCATCCCAAGGGCAGCCCTGCAGGGACAGCAAGGAGCTGCTGATAAGGACCAGCTGACAAGGTTCCTTTCAAATCTTGAAAGAAGCCTATCTGTACCTTTCATCACAGGAGAAATCATGAGCTAACCTAGAAAATATATATAACATCATAGCCAACTCTACAAGCAGCTTCAAACCACTTCTAAAAATAAATAATGTGCATTAAATGTAACAAAGCAGTAGGAAATTCAAGAATTAGGAGCTGGTATGAGGAATTAGGAAATAAGCAAAAATACTCAGTCACACTCAACGTTCTGTCAGCTGAAGAAAAATACAATCTGTTTCTAAAAACCTTTAAGGAAACTTAAAATAAATCCGTATTTATTACAATTAATAGATTTTGAAAAAATGTAATTATCAAACTTTCCAGTGCCAAAACCAGGTTCAGCCAACCTCAGGCTAGAAAACCACCCTTCTGTCTGAAATTGCCAGATAGCAGTAACTGCACAATGTTATAAAACCTCTTTCACACCTTTCTCTGTGCTGTCCTGCAAGGTTTTGGTCCAGTCACCTGTGGTGGGTTGAGCCTGAGCTGATGGACAGCTCTTTTGACCAGTGGCGCTTTTCGAAATTTCCATATTTGAAGGCTGGAGAGGACGGGAAGTGCCTCTCTCTTCCTGGGAGTCTGGCCGTTCCCGCAGGAGGGGGGGGAAAATGGCTGCTGAGGTTTTCGCTCCTCGGAGAGGCCTCGAGCCCCCCTCCCCCTCCCTCAGCGCCGGGGCAAGACCCCGGCGTGCCGGCGGGAGAATCTTCTCAGAGCTCGGCAGCTGAGAAACAACTACATTCGCTGCAAGTAGCATCCAGCAGAGGCTTCTGAGGACTGCCCCCCTCCTCCACGTGGCCGTGGAGATGCTAGCAGAGACCGATGGGGCTGAGAGACTAACATCAAGAAGCCAGCAGCACAAAG